>ML344573.1:0-43677 GCA_005239505.1 Nicotiana paniculata | reverse complement strand
ATTTCACAAGGAACATTAATATCATAATGAGACTTTGGAAAAATAGACTTGATATTTCTCATAACTGAAAATGAAAGATGTCCCAACCTAGTGTGCCATAACATTACATTAACTTTAGAGTTTACTGCTACAGAAACTGAACTAGTAACAGGAAATAAACTAGAATGTTGATTACAAACTGAAACTTCAACATATATTTTAGACTTAGGCAAAATACTAGAGTGCTGGTTACAAACTGAAAGATTGACATTGTTTTGAGAGAAAATCCTAGACAAAGCTCTAGAAGGCTGAAGTAGATAGAGACCACCCTGCAAATCACCAAGAACCAGAGGCCTCTTCAGTGAAGGGGCCTGCAAAATGCAATGAGTAGAAGAGAACATTAGCAAACATAGATATTGTTGTCACAGTCTTTGAACTGATAAAAGATTGAAATTGAAATCTGGAATTAAAAGACATTCCTAAGAATCAGTTTGGGGAGAATTGAAACATTTCCCTTATGAGTTACCTTTACCTTTTGTGAGTTAGGAAGATTTAATATCAAAGGTTCAGGAAGTGGTATGATCTCAGAAAAAATAGTGGGGTCAAAAGCCATGTGCTCAGTGGCACCTGAGTCTAGAATCCAGGAATTAGACTTAATGTGAGTGCAACATGAGATAGAATTGTGTATGCAGTGTAAAATGGGATTAGTTATACCAGCACATGCAACAGAATTAGCAGCAGCCTCGGAAGAAGTAGAGCCGTGTTGTCCTCCTTTTACATCTTGAAGTAATTGAATGAGTTGAGTGAATTGGTCTTGTGATAACTGGTGCTGAACATTCATTCCAGAATCAGTGTTGAAACCATGAACTAAACCTCCATCATTTATGGCTGCATTGGCCTGAGCTCCTCCTTGAAATTTCTTAGACTTTGTGAACTTAAAATCAACAGGAAAACCTATAATCATGTAGCACTTATCCACACTGTGTCCAGATTTCTTACAGTAGGAACAAATATGATTGTTTTTCTTGTAATCTCCCCTGCCTTTTCCACATCTAGAATCAGAATTTCCAAACTTCTGAGAACCAACAGATTGATTAGCAGCCATAAAAGAAGATGAATCACCAGGGAATTGATTGTTAACATAGATTTCCCTTTGTTTTTAATCTTGAATCAACAATGAATAAGCATGATTAACACTAGGTAAAGGTGAAATCATTAGAATGTTTCCTCTAACAGCAGCATAAGAATCATTTAATCCCATAAGAAATTGAATGAGTCTTTCATCTTGAAATGACTTAGAGACTTTTGCCTTACCTTCACATGTACAGTCACATCCACATCTTATGTTTGCATTGAGAGTATCTAGTTCATCCCAAAGCCTTTTTACCTCAGTGACGTATCCTGCTATGTCATTAGACCCTTGTACTAAGTCATTGAGCTCCTTTTGCAGGTGATATAACTTTGCTCCATTGGACTGTCCAAAACGATCTTCCATCAGTCCATAGATCTTTGGTTGTCCTAGAGTAAATAACACTGTCTGCAATCTTTTTGGAGAGAGAGTTGAGGAGCCAGGATAAAACCATGTCGTTGCATCTGCTCCAAAGCTTGAAATCTGGTGAATCAGGAGATGGAGGGGAAAAAGATCCATCAATAAACCCAACCTTATTTTTGGCCGATAGAGCGATGAGGACTGACCTACGCCAGCTCCCATAACCTCTGCCATCAAAGGTGAAATTCACAAGATTTATCCCTGGAGAGTCATAGGAATGAAGATAATATGGGTGAGTAGAATCCATGACTGTGATCTTGGGATTTACTGTTGTGACTTCAGTAGATTTCCCTGCAAGAGAAGCATCAGTAGCCATGGTGGGAGAAGAAAACGTGGTTGAGTAATGCACAGGAACGTCACTGCTCTAATACCATGAAGAGAGTGAAAGAGATTGTGAAATTTTCTGTGTCTTTTTTCATTCAGCACTGTACAATATTTATACAAGATGTAAAAGAATCTATTGTAACTAACTTATCCAGCTGTCCTATTTTCTATTGGCTAAAAATAAAGAATAAAATAAATCTGTACAGAATTCTTGTTACACAGCTGTATCTTCTAGAAGCTGATCCAATGGTCAAAAATGCTGTCAAGTGAACAAAGATCAAAAGCTCCACGTGTATTTTATAGACCAAAATTCTGAAGACTAATATCTTCATCTCTTTTCCTTGTTTGTATCGAAGACTTCTTCAGTCATCTTCTTCAAATCATCTTCTCCATATATATTATTTCCAGTGATTATGCCAACAGTTATATCCGTGTACACATGTTTACATACCTTGTAATTGGTTCTCTACCTTTCGCTCGTCTTCTTACAATCCTTCAATTAATGCGATGTTGTTTTCCACCCATTTTGATCTCCACTTGAGTTCCTCTTCTATTAGCTGACTATTGAGTTCATTTGTTAGCTATTGGAGAATAAACTTATTCTCAAAAATAAGAAAAATAATAAAAAAATATCGATATTTGGCAAGTAGGAGTACTAGTGCTAAATGTATATAACATGTGTTTTATCAATCTATATTTGCCACCTTAATTTATTGTATTTCCGCGAACTTAGGATAAGATGGATCACCTGTGGTGAAATATAACCGTATCAAATGCTTTTACATCTGTTGCAACATGGTAGGTGGCATCCCACTCTTTTATGTCTAGTATAAGTCAATAACAACAAAATAAGATATGAATCTTGCTCATTCCTTTTTGCCGCTCCAATCTTTTCTCTAATTCCTTTGATTTGTTTTCTATGTTTTGCATGAGCACGAGGAGTAACAAAAGTCTTACATTAAGACTCGTCACCATACTCTACCCGAGCATGGCGTCATCACACCCCTTATCCATAAAAGACATTGGATAGCAAGGAAAACAAACGAAACGTTTGGGGGCGTCTATGACGTCTTTTTTTTTTCTTTTTCATATCATTTAGTTTTTATTGACGGTGTACTTGTGTGCTTAGCTTTATACTAGTGTTGTGATCGTATGTTTAAAACTATTTCTGACAGAGGATTAATCAATTTTTTAGACTTAGTCATCTTTATTGGCCGTATAGAATTTCAAAATAAGAATTTTTTTCTCGTTGCTTTGGGTTAACATTTGGTTAAAACAGATAATTTGACAAAACTTTCTTGAAAGGAAAATCTGGCTTCTCTAGAAGCAATTTGAGATATTTACCTAGTCCAAAGTGCTTTCTTCAAATTAAACTACTTTTCTTTCAACCAAAATTTTAACTTTAGAAATCTTTAGACGTTCGCTATTGGCTCAAGTATGCAAAAAATCCTTTTCTAATCTTTTCTCGTAGTTTATCTTATTTACTTAGTTTAGATGTTTTAAATTACCATTTTGTTGTTAATAAAATATTTAAGACGCTACTCCCCAAATTTTCAAATTAGACTTTAGATTATATTAACCTAAGTTTGACCGGTTAGTCGTAATTAATGGATCATATAGGGTGCCTTAATAACCTTTTCTATAGGATTAATTAGAACCCTTACCCATAATCTTAAGGCTAGGTGGGCCATAAAATAGAGTAGTTTTAAGCATTATTTAGCTAAATTGGTGTCCTAATTCACCGTTGAAATAATTAGGTGGCGACTCTTAAAATTAATTAAACCTCGGTCTTTCCAATACGTAATCCTCTAGTTTGACCCATGTTAAGATGGGGTATAACAACCTGTGTATGAGCTTCCAGCGGTATATTTTTCGAATTTTGAACAGTATTTCGTTCAAATTTATCTTTACATAAAAAGTGGCTAAAATTCGATTACTTTTGAAACTGTAACTATTATTGAATGACTACTTGTAAATCTGGCTATTTTTGAATTTCTACCTGAAAAAAGCACTTTATATTTTGGTAAAAATTGCATAGGGTGGCCATTATTTAAAGTGGTATTTAATTTTTATCTAGTATTTTTAATGTTGAGCAAAAGTAGCCACTAATCTATTAAAATTAATATGAAGAGACGGGTGTTACCCTTTCTTCTATCTCTTTTCCTTCCCAAAAGAGTAGTTCATATTCATGCGGCTCAAAATAGCCTTGCAACTGAAAGTTAAGTTCTGAAAAGCAAAAAAAAATATCATGGGACAAAATAAACTAATTAAGAGACCCAAGTTCAATAAGCATTATTTACCTTAACCTTGCTTGGATTGTTATTGCAGTATTTTGATACAATTAAGGAGTTTGTCTTATTTGTGTATTATGCTCAATAGGCCGGGGAAAATCACGTTTTCTCTGCAACATGGTGGATGTTGCAGAGATCCTATCTTTGCTATAACACAAACTGGTTTATTGAAGTGCATCCTGGTCCTATTCCTCCTAAGCCTTCCACCTAACTATTATTTTAAGTTCAAAAGTTAAGGACACTTGGTCCTGAACTTAGACTAACAAGCTCAAAAGTTAAGGACAACAGGTCCGAAGCTTACAGTTACAAGTTCAAAAGTTAAGGACAATAGGTCCTGAAATCCTTAACTTAGACTAACAAGCTCAAAAGTTAAGGACATGTAGTCTTGAAGTCCTGAAGTTAAGTTCAAAAGTTAAGGACATGTAGTCCTGAAGTCCCGAACTTAGAGTTCCAAGTTCAAAAGTTAAGGAAATGTAGTCCTGAAGTCCTGAACTTAGAGTTCCAAGTTCAAAAGTTAATGACATATAGTTTTGAAGTCTTGAGTTAAGTTCAAAAGTTAAGGACATGTAGTCTTGAAGTCCTGAACTTAGAGTTCAAAGTTCAAAAGTTAAGGACATGTAGTTGTGAAGTCCTGAAGTTAAGTTCAAAAATTAAGGACATGAGCGAAAGGGTATTTTCGTCCAGACAGTTAAAGATAATTAAAGCAGTGGCTAAAGACTAAAAATATTTTAAACAGTGACTTAAAAATAAATACATGTGTTATTAGTGGCTAACCGTACACTTACCCTATATTTTGCCCAAATTTTTAATGGGCTGAGTTTGAAATGATCCAGCCCGTTTTGGGTCCACAAATTCCCGCTAACTATTTCCCGCTAATTATTTCCCGCCAATAGTAATAATAAAACTAAACGAAACCGCACCTTCCCGCCATATCTCTCCCTTTTTTCTCTTTCATTTCCCTAAAACCCTAATTCCACAGCTCAATTTCTCTAGAAGAATTTTTCTGCCGATTTGCTCTCACAATCCAAAAAAGAGAATGAAAAGAAAGCAAGGCGGAAGTGGAAGTGGAAGTGGAAGTGGAAGTGGAAGAGGAAGAGGAAGAGGAAGAGGAAGAGGAAGAGGAAGAGGAAGAGGAAGTTCCATTATGGAAGGTCAATTCACACGGAGCAAATCTCAGATCTACTTGCACTGCAACAGATCGGGTCGAGTTCGGGTCGATTCGGCTAAATCCAAGCGTTCCGATCACCAGCTCCAGCAACTGAATCCACCTGCGAAGAAACTCAAAATGCTAATCGTACAGAATCGAGAACGTTCTTCGGATCTGTGTGAAATGTCGCGTACGCCAGTCAAGGATCTTCGTGCTCGTAGAGTGTTTTCTTCACCTTCGGCTGTTTTAGAAAATGACGGTGATTTGAAGAAAAGCGTATCGCCCTTATTCGAGGAGAAAAAAGAGAAAAAAGGAGGTGGTAAACTTGGTACCGGGAGTAATGGAAATAGGAATGGAGGTCCTCAGAAGAGTAATTCAGTAAGATATTTGATTCATTCTAGCGGACTGCATATTAATTTTAGTTAATTTTTTTATATTATGTGTCTGAGTTAGCTAGCTTATATTTTATATAAATTGTATGATTCCTTTGAAATTTTAACCAGGAGTAGAGATAATTTGATTAACAATCTATTAGGAATTTATCTTAGGTAAAAACTTACTTGAACTTGGTATTTTACACCAAACCAGATAATTTAATCTTAGCACTTAAATACATTTCTCCTAATAATGGTTAAGTGATAAATGTGTTTATGAAAGAGACATCTCGTGTGCATTAAGTTTTTACCTTTTTGGGAACTTAGCATGATTGTGTTGGATAACTTTGATTCTTTATCAATTAGGTAGCAGAATTTTCTCTTTGATTGTTTTTCATTGTTAATGTAATTCATCTAGCTGTGTGTTCAAGATTGCTTTAGATAGTGCGCATATGTGTGTCTACTTGAGTTTCTAGCTTTCAAAAATTTCTACAACTTGTATAATGTCAGATAGTGCATCTTTGTGTGTCTACTTTAACAAAGGCATCCATTGTAAACAATTTACTAGTTATTTAATATGCTATGAAAATATCGGGCATACATGTTGATTGTGTAAGGACAAATTCTGGTTTGGTTAGATTAAGTTTTCTTTTTTTCTTAATCTATTAATTTCTAGGCTGTGATTTCGAGCTTGCGGAGGAAGGTGTTCATAGCTCCAAGCTCATTTAGCTACAGAAGATTGCTACCATATTTGACGGAAGCTGCGAGAGAGTACTCTGGTATCTTTTTAAGTTTTTGTTTTTCCTAGTGCAAATGATGATTAAGGGGATTGAACTTTTCAATATTTCCAAGTTTTTCAGTGTTACTGGAGTTAAGACAATGCTTCTTTTCTGTAGATGTTTCAGAAACTGAGATACTTGATATGGAATCCAAGTCTGACAATCCAACTTTCGGTTATCAGAAACCTGATCTGCAATCAATGGCTAGTAATGGTTCTACTTCTGAAGATAAACATGTTGGTGCTAATTCTGATGTCAGTAAATTGCTAAGGAGTGTTGAAAATCAGCAGATTGAGGTTAATATATCATGCAACTCGCAGGACCTCAACGATGTCCCTGATGTTTTGTGCCAGACTCGAGTAGATCCTCAAGTGTTTACCAAGGTGGGAGGACTTGATCCTGAGGCATTGGAAGAATGTGTCCAGACTACACCACCAGATGCTGACATTTTATTGAAAGCTGATGTGAGCAACTTGGGAGCCAGCATAGAACATAATGCTGAGCAGACACACAAAAGGTTTGCTGGTCATCCATCAGATAGAAGAAATGGCTGCATTGTAAAGAAGTCTAGTTCGAGCCCTGGGAGAAATGGTAGTGTTTCGAGGAACAAATTGGTAAATATCACTAAAGCTCTGAATAGCTATGTTGTTGTTAAGGATCGTTTGAGTATCTCTAAAACTTGTATAAATTTTTGTTTTTACAGACTCTAAATCCTTGCTCTAGGCTGAAGGTGTTCAAAGCTATAAATTCTGTTAGTTACAGAAGACTGCTCCCATTTCTGATGGGTGTTGCAAAAAGTGATTCCGGTAAGTCACATTTTCTACTCCATTAGGTGCATCTAAAGTGGATTCCTATGAAAAACCAATGCTTGTAGGCTAACCACCGTGTTCATGTTTCTTAGGAGGTGCTTCAAGTGAAAATGGACATGCTAAATCTCAGAGAGACTTGGAGTGCAATCAACCCTTGATGTCCGTGAGTAAAGAAGTCCCTACAAATAAAGAATATTCTCCTATGAAAGATGAAATTAAAGAACAAGAGACAAATATATTGGAACCCAGTCACATCTCAGCCAATGATGTGAGTGATTGCTTAAATACTTGTCTCCCCATGGAAATTGTAAGTTCTGCTGCGGAATCATTCAATAAGAAGCCAAGTTCTGTGGTTCCTGATGACATTGCCTATCCACAAACTTTACTTAACGTGGAAATCAAAAGAAAATCAGAAACAATGTGTACTGATACAAAAAAGTCAGAACCAGAATGTCTCAATAATGAGATCAATAATTTTAATACTGGAGAAAATTGTCCAGGAGTAACATCAAGCTCCAATGTAAGTCCTGAAACTTCAACTGGAGAATATAAAGTGGATACCACAAACCTTTTGCCTATCAGTCTTGAAGATTTGTTAAGTGAATATGGGGTAGAAGTTCCAAAAGTTGGGCCTGTTAGTCCTGAAGGTGATCGCATGACTTTGAAGGTGGATCGTCATGAAGAAGCTAGCAATTTGATTGAAGTAATAGGTTCAAATTGCTGTGAACCGATTGGCACTGTAGGAAAGGAGCTTTTCCTCAAGATGTCAGAACCTGAGCCTATCACTGAAGAAAGCAGCTGCAAGGTTTTGTTGGCAGATAGCAATGAAGATAGTAGTGCAGTTGAACCAGTTGCTTTGATCAAAGCATCTTCTTCCACTGAACCATCAGATCTCTCAGAATATAGTAATGATGGTCCTACCAAAACCTTATGCAAGGAGTCCATACAAGAAATCTCAGAATCTGAGCCTATTGGTTGTCAACGAGACTGCATAGGTGTTGATGATGCTCCAAACAAAAATGGAGGCCTTGAACCAGCTATTTGTCATCAGAAATCAACTCTGAATGAATCATCATATGATTTGGTTACTCGTCCTGATCTTCTCAACAAAGGGATATTAAAGAGAAATCCTAGGGGATGTAGAGGTCTGTGTAACTGTCTGAATTGTGCATCATTTCGCCTGCATGCTGATAGAGCATTTGAATTTTCTACAAATCAGATGCAAGATTCTGAAGAAGTTGCTCTGGGATTGATGAAGGAGTTGGCTGATATGCGGATTTTCTTGGAGCAACACCTTTCTAGTGAAAACGACCTTGCTCCTATACCACTTTCTCAGGTAAGGACTAGATTAACTACTACTTTTGATAACTGTCTCTTACTATCAGGTTATGCTTATACATTTCTATTCATACTCATTTCACGTGTCCCTAATTGCATAGGTCAGCTGCTTTAGTTATGTTTATGTCTACTCCTGAAAGTACTTCATAGCAAGCGCCCTGTTGTGGATGATTGTGTATTCAAAACTTTGAAATATCTTCTGTTTTGAGTTTCATCAACTGATCCACTTTGACAACATAGTGCAAAATGATTCCCCATTATGTCAACCAAAAAAAAATTATTGTTTTCAGAAATTGTCACGTCGAGACCAATTCAAGGTAGTCCTAAGCTTCAATTACTGGAAATATTCGATTCTTAGTTCTGCACAATATCTTCCCTAGTTTTGTTAGCCTTAAGGGGCCTGCGTATTGGTGTGAAACAAATTGGATATTGCTTCTGCAGATCATCAATTTACCAAATTGATAATTCATGTGATACTTCAGTTTTTCCCTTTCTGTTCAGCCATTTATTTACATGTTCATGTCAATGAAATTAAATGAAATTTATCTAATTCTGTTCATAATTGAATGATTCAAATTCCAGTGAGATAGAAAATAAATGTTCCTCCCAATCCAATGCACCAAATTATAGCCCTGTTACTTGAAGCCTAGCCTTTGTTTTCTTTAACTTTCTTGTTTGGTCTTCTTTCTTTCTGTGGGAGACAATAGATGTTTGTCAATGTTATCCATTTACGACTATAAAGCTTACAAAAGCATGATCTCATATAACTTTTGTTGCACTCAGCTTGAGGTTGAAGAAGCATGTACAAAAGCATTGGAAGCAGAACAACTAGCAAAGGAACGCCTTAGCCAAATGAATAAGGAGCTCCACTATCACTGTAGAGTCCCGGTAATTAACTAGTGCATGTTGTGTTATAACTTTAAGCATAATTAACTTCTAATCCTGTCGAAAGGAATGAGTTTGAACTTCCTATTCATTTACATGTACTAATTCAATGTATAACCTGCAGCCCTTGTACCGGCCAAGAGTGACATTTGCCAGTTCTATAGAAGAAAAACCTGTTCAAAAGATAGAATCATTCAGTTCAAAATGTGAGAAAGAAGATATCAAAGCAAGGGCAAAGCGCGGCCGAAAGAAGCATCAGTGAGCTAAATACCTGCTTGTGTTAACTTTAACTTGAACCAAGATAAGGAACTAGTTGTCAAAGGGGACTTGTAGATAGTTGAGAATCCCAGATTATATAATTATGTTTGAAGCTGTATTTCTTAATACCTCTTCTAAAATGAGATATACTCTTCGTACTCAATACTGCAAAGTGATTGCTTTGTATCTGGAAAAGTGTCTTCTACAACTATGGGCTAAAAGTTTGATATTTGTTGAGTCCCTACTTAAATATCTTTATATTCGTACTCAATGTTTGCTCCTTGATAACTATTATTAGGACTAAGATGGAGAAAAAGGAGAAGGGGAGCCGGTAAAGTTGTTGCCATGTCTCGTGTAGAAATGCAGTGTAAGACTGCGTATAATAGACCCTTGTGATCCGTTTTTTCTTTGGACCTCGTGCATAGCATTTGCTTAGTACACCACCTTTTTATAGAGTAAAAGGAGTATTAGTCGCTATGTTCACTGATTTCATTTTTATCATATTGCTTTTCTTAACTTTTATTATGTGCTATTAGTTCAGCACATTTTCTTTTGGATTGTTTTTTTGAGTTAATTTCTTAAATGGTCACTCAACTTAATGTGAATATTTGAAATGAACTACGATTTGAAACACAGGAAAACAAGAACTTCAATGTCCTGTATATGCTTTTATTATCTTGACAATTAATTTCAATATCCTATCTAGACTTTAGGAGAGTTCTCTATGATGCACATTTTACAATCCTTTTTGTTTTCTGTGTTTTCGAATTCTTTCTGGAGTTCAAGGAGTAGAAACCAACAGATCTGTATAATTCGATAAGAAGAATATTAAAACTGAAATCGTAGTAGAATTTGAAGGTCCATTTTATTAGTTTGTTAAGAAAAATATCGAACTTTGTAAACTTAGCCAATTTTAACATAACAACTCAAATAATTAATTAAAAAAGGAAAAGATCATGTGTCATATTTCAGAATTGATCTTTCCATGTGTTGCACATCAAAGGCAACCATTAACTAGGGGTACATGGATCGGTTTGGTTCGATTTTATTATTTTGATAAAATCGAACCAAATCAACTATATCGGTTCGGATTGGTTCGATTTGTCGGGTTTTTCGGGTTTTCAGATTTTTTTTGTTACATGAATATTATTCGAATCTTACTTTGTTAAAGTTATAGATAAAATTTTGATAAGTGAATATATGTTTAGTAAATATTGAAATAACTGACAAACATATGATCTATTAAAATAATCCAATGAGAGAATTTTGATAGTAACACATGATAGTTATTTTCTTAGTCATCTATCAATAATTTTCCGTCAATTACGCTTTCAAAGTTAACACATGATAGGATCCCAAATATTTCTATATTTTTAAAAGAAATTTAATATAAAATCTTAAAAATATGTATAAAAATGATATATTTATATATTGATTTGATTCAGGTCTTTTTACTCAATACCAAATTAAGTCAAACCAAATTTAGTCTGATTTTTTAATCAGTTTGGTTTGATTTTTCGGTTTGATGCAATTTTCTAGTTCGGTTCGAATACCCCTACCATTATCCATACATACAAGATAACTATGGATATTTGTTAAAATATATTTTTTTAAAAAGAGAAAGTCCTAACAAGCTAAGGGATTCCTTGAAAATAGAAACTATGCGAGTTAGGAAAGTGGGTCACTACGTGGGCCCAAACAACCAAATCAACCCGAGCAACATCATGGCCCACATAATTAGTACTTAGCTGCTTTTTTGGGGGAAGTGTACAGTTAGCCACTAATAACACATGTATTTATTTTTAAGTCAGTGTTTAAAATGTCTTTAGTCTTTAATCACTGTTTTAATAAACTTTAACTGCCCAGACGAATATACCTTTCTGTTCATGTCCTTAACTTTTGAACATAACTTCAGGACTACATGTCCTTAACTATTGAACTTGGAACTCTAAGTTCAGGACTTCAGGACTATATGTCCGTAACTTTTGAACTTGTAACTCTAAGTTCAGGACTTCAAAACTACATGTCCTTAACTTTTGAGCTTGGAACTCTAAGTTCAGGACCACCTGTCCTTAATTTCTGTGCTTGTAACTCTAAGTTAAGGACTGCTTATCCTTAACTTTTGAACTTGTAAGTCTAAGTTCAGGACAAAGTGTCCTTAACTTTTGAGCTTGGAACTCTAAGTTCAGGACCACCTGTCCTTAATTTCTGTGCTTGTAACTCTAAGTTAAGGACTGCTTATCCTT
Source organism: Nicotiana paniculata (assembly GCA_005239505.1). NCBI lineage: Eukaryota > Viridiplantae > Streptophyta > Magnoliopsida > Solanales > Solanaceae > Nicotiana > Nicotiana paniculata. Next base: position 31,698 of record ML344573.1, on the reverse strand, counting down.
AACTTTTGAACTTGTAAGTCTAAGTTCAGGACAAAGTGTCCTTAACTTTTGAACTTGTAACTGTAAGTTCAGGACCAAGTATCCTTAATTTTTGAGCTTGTTAGTGTAAGTTCAGGACCTATTGTCCTTAACTTTTGGGCTTCTTAGCCTAAGTTCAGGACCTATTGTCCTTAACTTTTGAACTTGTAATTCTAAGTTCAGGACCAAGTGTCCTTAACTTTTGAACTTGTAACTGTAAGTTCAGGATCCATAACGTAGCAGAAAATCAAACGTTATTTGTATCTTTTCACAAAAAAAATAAAAATAATAATAATTACCATTTACATATAAGATTGATGTCAAATTACACAACAAAAAGCTAATAACAAAAAGAAACAACTATAAAGATAAAGACTACAGAACCTAACCCAACCAAAAGAAAAAGAAAAAGAAAAATAAATAAAACACAGAAAGTTTGTTTACTAAAGTTTTCTGTTCTAGTTTCCTGCTAAAATCTTGAAGAGTTCTTCTTCGTTCTACATCTATCTGCTCCATTGTAAACCTGTTCTTGGACCCAATTACATCACTGCAAAAGATATCCATAAAAATTATTACTACGTAACAAAACCAAAATTCACAATGTGTTAAATCTAAGTCTCTCGAAGAAACAATAAAGAAGAAAATTTTCCGGCACAGTGAAATAAGTGAAAAATTTCCGACAAAGGGTGTTCAGTAAATGTTATACACATCTAAAATCTAATATTTGATCTATATATATATATATTGTAATTTTTTTACGAAGAGTAGTCAATTAATTATCCTTCGAGTAAATAGCTTCACCCATAAAAGATATCTACACGTAATTTTCCATAAAAGATATCAGACTATATATCAGTATATATAAGTTAAACTTTTGAAATATTTGTAATCAAAACGACATGAGAATAATATCTTTTCGAACAACAATTCGATTCCCATGGCAAAGGGCGTCCCAGTTTGGTCTTAAAAATTCCTCTTTAACTTCATGTTTCTATTTGTTTTTTCTCACTGTTGAACACATCAATTTAGAAAAGTACTGGAAATTGAAATTCTTATGCTATAAAAAGTGCTGAAGTAAATCTTAGTTGAGTGTAGACTAGCCTATATTACGTACTCCTTTGCAATTTGCCTTCCTTTAATTTTGGATAAGGTCGAAATCGAGCTCGCCTACGACATGGCAGGTCAGGCTTGATCATAACTCCGAATGAGCTCGAAGAAACATTGTTAGTATAACCAACAAAAGACCGAAATATTCGTGACCGGTCGGATATTACCGCGGAAATCTCGGCACATATCAATAAGGAACCGACAATCAACAAATCAAGAGATTTTTTTTTACCTTTTATAGAATTGTACCTAAAATAGTGACAATTACATTGTAACACGCACTCCAAAGCAATACATTAACATTATTCTTATTATCTTTAAGCTCTTATTCTTTTGTATTTTGATATCGATCGAAGTGCATCCGGATCAAGGGTGGTTAACCTTCCAAGACTGAAATTGTCCAATTCGTGTGGTTTGCATTTGCTTTATCATTATTTATTTCAATTGCAATCTAATTTATCATTTCGCGTCAAGATAATCCACGTAATCTTAAAACCACTTTGTTATCTGACTTTGAGGGTAAACAATTCCAAAACTAGGATGTAACTTGGGATTTAAAATTACAAATCTCATATTTTAAGTAGATTAAAGTGTAGATATCCATTGAGTGACATAATAATATAAAAAAAGGACGATTGAATATAACTTAAACTTTAAAGGTAGGAGAAAGGATATCAAATAAATTAGTACTAGCTTCAAATAAGATACAAAAATGAAATGAGAAAAATACATTTATTTTGGTTGCTGCAATCTATCAGAATAAAAGCACAAACACATGAAAGAATTTCACAAAACCCAACTTTAGTCACTCAAAATCTTTTGCATTCTGGAGGAAAACCCTGAGGAAACCTTTTAAAATCAGTGCAGTAATTGTAAATCATGAAATTCCTTTGAACCCATCTTAGCCTTCTTCTGCCATTAGGATCAAGTTCTTGATTTTGCCATTTTTCATTTGAAAATTGTGAACTGCTAAAAGTTTGAGAATTGAAATTTCTGTAATAGGCTGTAAATGGAGCTTTGGACCAATCAGTTTTAACTAAGCCTCCTCTTGTTGCCCAATCATCAGCATTCCAAAGACTAGAGTAAATTCTCATAGGCTGATTCTTTGGAAATGCTACACCAATTGATTCAGCATTTTTGTAAACTCTTATCGGTGTGTTGTCCACCAAGAAACTGAAATATATAAAAAGTAAATATGATAAAATGTTATATTGAATCAAGGGAAATCTTAAATATCGTCTGGGGTGTGTCGGTTCCTTAAAAAGTAGTGCACTTATGAAGGATGCGACACGAATACGGCAATATTTTGGAGAGTCCGAGTAACATAGATTTTGGGTAATGATAAATATGAATAGCAATCAATCCTTGTCGTCTAGACACGTCTTGACATTATCAGTCTAATTTAACATGTCATAATAGATTATTTGATGTATTTTTCTAGTTACCAAATCAGGGTTGCTACTTGTTGTTAGATGTCAACTTAGCTCCCGTTTCTCCATAGATCTTGGCTCATTTTTTTTCAAAAAGATTAAAAATAATATTTGTTCGTAAAATATGATTAGTTTTTGAAGTTAAAAAATTTTCAAGTTTCCAAAACTTGGTTTAAAACAGTTTTTGGGTGAAATTTTTTGTTTCGCTCACAAAAATTCATTTTTTTTTCCCAAATAAATGTACGTCCAAATACAACTTGAACTTCCAAAAATTATTTTTCAAAACAACCTCAATTTTTCCTCAAGTTTCAACTAGATCTTTGTCCAAACGCTAACTTAATCTGACAGTCTAAAAATATCATACACTGATTTTTAAATTCTTTTAATTTGTTAATTGTTTGGTAATATGTAGAAATAAATACTGTTGAGGTCTTTGCTTACATGATATGTTGGGGTTTCCAAATTATTGAGTAGGTATGGAAGTTCTTGGTAGGATCAAACCAAAGATAAAATTGCTGCTCTTTGTTTCCTTTGCCTTGAGCATAAATATTTGTGTGGAGAATATAAGGTTCACCAGTAACATTTCCCAAAAATTCAAAGTCAATTTCATCATGTGTGGGTCCCTGAGAAGATAACTGCAATAAAAGCAAATAAATAATTATAAAAAAAAAAGCAATATTTATTTCTTAATTAGAGCTATAAAGGATTGGGATGAGTATAATATTATGAGAAAAGAAGTTGACAACTTGTAAAGTTTTGATATATGTACTATGCATGAGGAATCCAAATAATTAAAGGAAAAGGAATAGGGAATTTAATTTAAACAAGTCATTATCACACATAAAAATTAATAGGCAAAAAAAAATAAAAATTCTTGGCCACATGAAAATAGTCACGTGAGTATCAACCAAGTTGTTTCATATGACCACAATACATAAGAGTAGGCATAATTTGTGGTTATATCTACATGAATCAAATTTCACTTTCTTAAAGTAGACACATACTAAAAATGTGATGTATAAGTTATTGAATTTTCTATATTAATAGTTTGTTTATATTTAATAAATTTCTTATGACAAGTACAGAGCGAATAAATACTACTAAATTCGATCGAACCCGTAAATTAAATTACAAGTAGCTTTCAAAAACATTCTTTTCAAGTGAATGAATTAACTACTAATATTATTAAAAAAAAAGAGCAGCTAAGTATACAAAGCATTCCGCATTCATGTACGGTTGAGGAAGGGCCGTACCCAAGGGGTGCGATATAGAGAGCCTACTCTAATACAAGTATTAACGTCTGTTTTTGAAGACTCGAACCCGTGACCTATAGATCATACCGAGACGACTTTACCGTTACGCTACAGTGCCCTTCCAAATGAACTACTAATACTATTGTTAACCATAAAATGATGTGTTCAACTTTTTTTTTCTTTTTGTTTAGAGAATACTTACATAGTATGTAGTGACAGTTCCAGCAGAATTTCCAGCAACAAGTTTGATTTGCATATCAATTCTCCCAAAGAGATACTCTTTCTTAGATTGAAAACCAGAACCAGAAACCTTGTCTAAAGACAAAGACATAAGCTGACCTCCATTGAAAATCTTAGCCCTATTTCCACCCCAAGTAAAGTCAAATTCTTGAAAAAAATTTCCACCATAAGAAACCATGCAAGAACTAAACACAAGTGCTAAAATCAAGAAAATTCTTGACCCCATTTTAGCTCTTAGATTATATAAAAATTTACTTGAAATAATTATAATGTGTTTTTGTGGGGAATGGGATTTAAAGAGAACAAGTATTTATAGTAAGTAGAAGGAGATGAGAGCTATAAAGAAGAGGGCAAAAAGCTTGTGAGTTTCTTGGATTGAATGCATGGGCAACAACTGGTGCCAGCTTAGCATACCATAATAGCTGGAGCATTTTTTTTTTTTTTTTTTTTTTTTTTTTTTTGGTATTGGATGGTTTAGAATTTTTTTGGTATTTGTTAAGAATGAAAAAGAAAAAACATATCGGGTTCTGGTCTAGCGGTCAATAAAGTAGATATAAAATTCGTAAAGTTAACGATTTAAATTACAGTTGAGACCAAAAAAGATTAATTTCTTTTCATCTGCTTAAGCCTTAATAGCAGGGTGTGGCGAAGCTAGATGGGCAAAAGGGAGTTCTGTCAAATCCCCTTTTGCCGAAAATTATAACGTGTGTATAAGGTTAATTTTTTTCCCTTCATGTTGAACCCTTAGCTTCTTAGCGTATTTACTTTGTTAATTTTGAACTCACTTGTGAAAATTCTACTTTCGCCACTGCTTAATTGCATAGGCGGATTCAGCATTTAAAATATATGGATTTAATATTTGAGATTTTTAGCAAGTTATGGATTCATGTCTGCTATTTATTACAATTTTAATGAACTTCTATATATAAAATTATATTCGACGTCGAAAATTTTGGGTTCAAGTGAATTCGATACTATCAAGCTACATCCGCCCCTACTTGATTGATCAGAATTATCAGATATATGTGCTAACGAGAAATAATTGACGTGTAAATGAAATAGTTAATATGCGTGTAAATTGATCCGAACACTATTANGGGGGGGGGGGGGGGGGGGGGGGGGGGGGGGGGGGGGGGGGGGGGGGGGGGGGGTGGACAAAAACTAGGGATAAAGGTTCCAACAATGATTCTGTCCTAGAGGAAATTAGGTATGGCCCCCCTTTACTCTTTGTGCTATAGTATGATTGAGTGGAAGCCAACCAGATCAAGTGTACTGACAGTAAGTATAATAAATCAAAAAGCTATGAATAGAAGGATAAGTGGATAGTATTTTTAATATTTTTATTGTTCAAATAATTATATTAGTAGTACTATGGTACTTGGTTGGTTTTGGTTGAAGAACTCATTTTGCTTTATTTTGCAAGTTTCTTATGACCTTGTTGATAAAGCCAACAACTTTAACTACTGGCAAAATGCTGTCATTTTCCCCACTTGCTAGGAAATGAGATAAGAGTAAAAAGTAAATTTGAGAAGGTAAAAAAAATGATGAAGAGGTCAATTATATATATACGATACTCTATTGTTTGTTTAATTATATTCCCATATACTATTGAAAAAAATATACGATTTAGTGGATTTGAGTCTCATTGCTACGCTAAAACACGTGCAAATGGAGATGTATATACATGAAATTGAGAAAATAAAAGTATTTCGGCACTAATCATGAATTGACAAGTTTTAAGTTGGTTGTAAACCTACCGTAACCCTCTTTTATTCGGATTTGAGACCCGCAATAAGAGCAAGCTCATACGAGATGGTACAAAAATGAGTAAATGAAAGTACTTTGTTTTTAATAATTTTAAATTTGCATATGATGTGGTACACCTAATCCCAAAACCCTGTTTTATTCGAATTTGAGACCAACAATAGGAGTGTGGTACAAAATTGAGTAAATGAAAGTATTTCGTCTCTAATAATTAAAATTTTTATATTATTTACACGTAATCCCATAGTTATTAATTTTCATAATCAAAGACTTGATTGAAGAAAAAAAAGTAAGAATGTTAAAACATGTACTATATGTTTTGTTAGGAAATATTGCACTATCCATTAACGAACGAACGAATGCGGACCCTTTTTTGGACCCGGGTGTAGTGAGAGCTTAGTACATCAGGTTGTTCTTTATTAACGAACGAACATCTTTTTGCTCGCTAACCAAATAACATTACCCCAAAAAGCATAGAATATAAAAGGAAAAAACTTAAAATTATTGTTTTATTTTCCCCTAAAATCCAATTAAAAAGATCCTTGTGGAAATATAATTTACGAATTTTTGTTCCTTAAAAATAGGAAGGTGTTAGAATATAAGTCAAGTATATAAAATTCCTTTATTTAATTTGTTCAGAAAATAAGGAGAAGCCCTTTGTCATTGTCTTGATTTGTACTTTGTATAGCACTATTTAAATTTACGTAACATTCTTTATGAACATAGAATAAGAATTGTTCAAACTTAAAACCATAAAAAAAAATTAAGATTGAAATAAAGAAGGCTTGTTTCTAGCTATTTTTTACCATTAAAAGCACTTTTAAATGGACAAAAAGTAACTCTATCTACCTTACAGCCTGCATTTTGTTCATAAATCATCAACTCTTAACAACTGTTATATTGACAGTAGTTGAAACTTAATTAAGTGGATTAAGTATTCATATAATTTGTTTGTGATTAAGGCGTAATTATCGTTGTAGACTACAATTGAAACTTCGTGGAGCAAGAAAGCGTGATTTTCATCAAGATGATTTTTAAAAAAAAAACACAAAGAAGCTAAAGCTATTCAACACCTAATATATCTACATGAAAAGAAAAAAAATTAACCTTATATATAAAATATTTTTCTCGGCAAAGGAGATTCGACTGAACCCCTTTCGCTCACCTAGCTCCATCTCTACTCACCTTTTTTAACTTCTTGAATCATTGATTGTCCAAAGCCGCGCCATATTTAGTTTTAGCCAATTTTCAGGTAATGAGAGTAAATTACTTATTTATTCGATAAAAAAGAAGCTATTTATTGAGATTTATGAAAAAACATTCAAGACTTTAGTTAGCAAAGAGGCGAATCTATTGTATAGAGTCAACGGGTTTAGAATCGATATAATTTACAATATATTTATATATATTTTTTGCATTAGTCATGAAATGACCCAAGTTCATTATTTATGGCCATGCTGCTAATGAATAGAGGTGGAGTCCGAATTTCAGTTTTATTTTAACTAAGTTTTAGAACGATAACTGCAATTGCTATCAATTAGATTTAAAATTTAATATGTATTTAACGTAAAATCCGTTTGATAGGATCAATTAAGTTTATGAAATTAGGACACTGATGGCAGGCTAGAAACCTGTGTTTTAGCCGTAGTTTACACTCTAAATGAATGCGTTTTACGTGCGGTTGAGCTTAAATGATGGTGATTTGCACTTATTACTTATTTTATACCTTGCAAGAAATGATTCCGAGTTAAAAGAATAAATTGGAGCTAAATTGAATAATTTGAGCTTTCAAATCTTAGTAAAAACCAAAGAATTAAATCGGGATCGCATACGGGGAGCTTGGACAGGCGTTGCATAAGAAACTGGGAAGAAAGTGCAAGGGCCAGAATAAATAGACTAATGCGACGCATTAGTGCAAATTTGCGTCAGAAGTTTGACAAGTTTAGAGACTGGATTTTTTTTGTCTGACAAGAAAAGGCACTACTGCGACGCATGGTGCGAAGCACTAACACAAAAGTCTGTCAGCCACTGGGAGTTCAGAGAGTTTGCAACTGTGTAAACTACACTAATGCGATGACAATGCGGCGTACTGTGCGACACATGAAGTATAAAAAGTTTGCTGGGTTTGCACTTCGGCTCAAAGAGGGTATTTTCGTCCGGGTTTGTTTCTACTTGGCATAAATACACTGAAAACTCGTTTTAGGAGCTTTTGACCTACGAAAGATTTGGAAACCTCTCAAGGCAAGAAGACTCAAGAATTCATCAAAATTTCAACCTACAATCGATGCAGTACGAGAGTTTGTATCGAATTATTAGTGTTGATGTTTTATTTGTTTTTAAACCTTATTGAGATGACTTATTCCATTGCTAAGGAGTAAATTCCATTAGGGTATTGATAGATACGGTGTTTTGATAACTTGATTAGGGATTCGATTCTTCATAATTGTTATAATTAATTGATGGAGTTTTAATTCGTATTGTGGAGTTATTTCTTATTTTGCTGAATCGAAAGAGGAGCTTGATATTGAATTGCTTTACATCTTATGCTCTAGATTCGTGATTCAAATAGGTAATCGAAAGAGCCTCTTAATTGTTATTCGAACTAGAAAATATGGAAATATTCGAGAGAAGTTACTCTTTAGATCATAACCATTATTTTATTGTTGCAATTGTTTACCGTGCTTCAATTGGATTAATTACTAAAATTAACAGTTAATCGAAAGAGTAACCTTAACTTCAAGTGTAATCTGATTATCTGTTGAACTCGTGAGAATCAACAATATTATAGAGTGAATTAACTCAAGAATTGGATCCCGAGTCAATTATCTTGCACCTATCTAGTCAAAATACCCTTATTTCTCTCATTGATATTTCTCCATTGCTCATCTGATCCTTTGTGATCAATTGTTAATTACCTAATTTTTAGAAGTTAATCGTGGTAATAGTCATCAAATCAAGTGTTAATTTTTCTTGGATAGTAATCAACTGAAGATATTCGAACACTGTTTAAATCCAATTCCTATGGAAATAATAATTAAACTTTATTATCTTTAATTAGAGAGCAATAATTTTGTGTTGTGTTGTGTTTTGCGCTCGTCAACCACAAACCATTCAATTAGAACAAGACAATTGAATTTCTGCTGATATAAATATAGCGAAAATAAAACAACGAGGTTGACAATTAACCAACTAAACGAAATACATAAAGGCTGAGAGAACATGGATTCTTATTCTTGATTGAAATTAGTAAGTAGTTGGCTCTAAAATTCCTCCCACACGTTTGCATCCGTTATTCATAGTAAGTGCAGATCTCGTCTATTATATCAGCAGAAGTTCTTGTCACGTGATCCCGCCACGTGTTATGTACATATTTCACCAATGTCATACGTGTATATATATATTTAATAAATTTTTTAACATAAACATATTTTGAGCAAATTACTAAATTCGATTAAACTCGTATCGGAACTTCTACCTCCCGCTCTGCTAATGATTGAGGTGCCCTAGTGCTATTGATTTTCCTTAAATTGTTAAAGCAGCATAAGGGGAGCATCACGTAGAATATGGCATTTGGCAACAAAAAAGAAAAAAAAAACATTTATTTCGTAATGTCATGTCATCAATTTTCCAAGAGAAAAATATCTATATAGAGAATTAAGTATTTTCATTTGCATAATTCTCATTTTATATTTTTAAAATTGCAAAGTTCAATTTTCACCAAATTCTCATGTCGTTTTTTTTTCCTTTGGACCATCACTCCTCCACTTCATAAATAAGTAGAATTGAAGTATCTATGATGGAACATTATTTTGGACCACAAAGTTTTAAAATTCTCTTTAATGAGATAGATATTTTCTTTAGACAGCTACTACTTATACCATTAAATTCTTTTTTGGTCCCATTTAGCCCAAAGATTAAAGGGAAAATTCTAACGGGAAAAAACAAAGAGCGTAATATTTCATTTATTTGCAATCACGGAGTATTTTGAATAACGTCATTTAGAATGAGAACAAGTAGTCGCCCAAATTCAATGTTTACTATTTCTAGCCGGTTTACATGGATTATATATTGATTACATATAATTATACATATATTATATATGAATTATACATATATTATATATTCGGCGGCTATTTATAATTTAAGAGATTAGGTGAGCGACTATTTGAGTTAATTCTTTCTTCTTCTTTTTTTTTGTAATTTCAGTAAGTAAATTTGGACTTCTCCATATAATTAATTTAAGCCTTCTCTTTTGTTTAATTCTAAGATCAGAATTTAATTTTTTTAATGATGATATATGTGTCAAAATTATTAGAGATAATTTTTTTTTTTTGAAATTCTAGAAAATTATATTCTTAAATTAAAATATTGGAAAGATATTGAAAGGTGTAGGAGAAAAGCCTCCCTCTTATAATAATGAATGCAATTTTTTAGGACGTTTCGCAATAGAAAGTAATGTTGCAAGTACACTTAAATTCCTAAAAATTGCTGGAATTCTAAAATTAGTCCCAAATAAGAGTTCAATTCGTAGCATATAATATATTTCTTCATCTCTAATTTTTCATTAACTCAATGAATATAACACGTGTCTTATATTTAGTGGGGGTGTTTACACTTATATTTTTATCAGTAATTATACTTAATTAAATCTTTTCCATCAAATTATAAGTAAACCATAATAAATTAATATAATTTGACTATATACAAAGAATTTATTATATTTTAAAAAGTTTTATGTTGGGTACCGTTTCTCACGAGGAAATAAGAAATGACCCAAAATATTTTGTTTCTCTAACTGTGCTATCTAAGTGGGAGTTTGGACACAAGAATTGTAAAATTCCAAAAAAAAGGTGAAAATGATATTTGAAAATTAGAGTTGTGTTTGGGTATGAATATAATTTGAGATTGTTTTTGAAGTTTTGTGAGTGATATGAGTAAAGATTTTGGAAAACAGCTTTTTGGAGTTTTTAAAATTTTTGAAAAATTTCAAAACTCATCTTCAAGTGAAAATTGCAAATTATATGGTCAAACACTGATTTCGAAAAAAAATAAAAAAATTCTTATGTCCAAACGGGTTCCTACCATTATCCTTATCTTTTATTCGGTTTTGAAATTGTTTCTCCATTGCAATTGGCTTCACTAATTACAAAATTTTATAATTAACCTCACTTTTGAGACAAAATTACTATTATATTAGTATTCATTTGACACATAATTATTAACCACAAATGTGGATAAGATTTTACGTGTCAATATTGGACCAAGTCAAGAGGGGGGTATTATATATGCCATAATTATTTTTATTTTCCGTTCGAAATTTGGTATTTGTGTTGGAACTCGACTAAGGTTTGTACTTGAAAATTTTATATTGGAGATAAACGACTCTCTAACAAAGACTACTAGGGACTCAAACATTGTTAATAATAAAAGATAAAAGAGTATTTATCACTCCATCGCAACTGACGTTAGTTCATCAACATATAATAATTTTGCTGAACGTTTGAAACAGTCTGTATATGCTGAATTGCTGATTTAAGACAATGCCATATTGAAACAGTACAATGAATAACAAGCATATAACATCATATCAATAATGGCAAAAATCCAGAATAATTTTTCTCCTAGCTATTATATAGCTGTCATAAAATTGACATTTCACAAATTTCAAAAAACTTGAGAGTGGAAGCAAAGGTTTTTCACCCCATCACTCTTTTTGTTTTTTTCCAATTATTGCTACTTGTTACATATCGTGACCTTCCTTTGCTAACACAAACGAAAAGAATTATAGTCCCGTCGTGGTGAAGTCAGAATTTTTTTCTAAAGGTATTCAAATTTAAAATAAATAAATAAAAATTCATGATAAAGGATGTTCAAATATATATTATATACCTCAATATTTTACGTATATAAATAATGTAATTATTTGACGAAGGACAGTTAAGTAACAATCCTTAGGAGAATGTAGCCTCGCCCCTGTAGTCAATCATTGTCCGAAAAGCTTGCATTTTGTCAAATAATTTTAGTTATATACACTCTCACGGTAGAGATAATTTTATTCAATATCAGTGTAATATAACTCGTGATAGCAGATTAATTTCATTTTTATCAGATTATTAATTAATGTTTATCATGAAAATTATAATAAGTACATGGCTCATAGTTATGTGATGCGATCGTATCGATATTTTTTACAATGTCAATGCATAGTAAACTCTTTTTCAAATGGATAAGAAAGTCTCGTTATGGAGTAATTCATTCTGAAAGCTGCAGATGAAGATCAGTTCTCACACATTGCTTCATGAAATCCAGGTAAAGGCAGAAGATTAGAACTACGATTATAAATAATATGAGGTATTCATCATATTAATTACTTAAGATATGATTTTTGGACATGAGGTATTCATCATATTAATTACTTAAGATATAATTACTAGCTAAACGTTAGTGGTCTCTTTTGGACACAAAAATTATGATTTTTGAAAAAGAATTTGTGTTTTGAGTTAAGTTAAAAAATAGTATTTGAAATTTAAAATTATGTTTGGATATGCATTTCACTTAAAAAAAATATTGTGGTTTTGTGAGTAGGGAAAAAAATTCGAATATCTTCAAAATTTTGCTGTTTGAAAAACTTATTTTCGAAAAATCATCAAAAATTATAATTTTTCACGGACAAATATATTTTTTGAAGAAAAAAAAAACCGAATAATCGAAATTTTTTTTTTATGGACAAATGGGTACTATTTATGGGATTCACCTGCTCAAATTGTTCAAAATTCAAACATCTTACTGGCTCCTATTCACGTGCAAGTGGATATATCTAACCTTCTATTATCTTTTTGTTCTGTATTTTTTAATCAATAAGTTCAACTATATAATAGATATTGTTATTTTAAAAATAGCAATAAAAATTAACGGGGTCGTTCGGTTTGTGTATAAATATTGCATAAGATAATACAATGTTTGGTTGAGGTTTGTGAGTAATTAATTTCATAAAATTTCATACAAGATAATACAGTGTTTGGTTGGTAGTAATAAATAATACCCGTATTAAATTATACAGGAATCTATATACTTTTTATTCGAAATACGTAGAATAAAAATACGTGTATAAGTAATACAGGGATTAAGCCATTTAAAGAAAAGAAAAAAGTTCTTTTAAGTGATCATGTAAAATATTTTTTTAAGTATTAATCACTACATAACAATGATTTATTATTAATCACCGCACATAATTCTTTCATTATAAATCACCTTATAAAAAACTTCTATCTTACTAGTCCATGCATGGATAACTTTTGTATTGTTAATTCCCACCTAACTTACTTCTAAACCAAATGACCTCCAAGGGGTCGTTTGGTAGGAGATATTAGTAAAAATAATGTAAGCATTAGCTTTGTGCATCATTAATATTTTGTTTGGTGTATTTTTTCAACCTATGTATACATTATACTTGGTATTATCCTATGTATAAGTGATGCATAGAAAACCATGACATTAGTAATACCAAGGCTATTAATGCATGCATTAGTATAGTTAAAGACAAAATTGTCCTTAAAGTCCCTTAAAGCTAGAGAATATGGAGGGCATTTTTGTAAATAAGCATTTTTCTTAAAATTATGTAATGCATTATAATTTTTAATACACCACGCCAAACAGTAGATAAGAAAAAATATCTACATAACTAATACTTGCATTACTAACTCATGTATTGCTAATCCCTACATTATTAATATACCTTGTTCTGTATTATTTTTATACACCCTACCAAACGACCCCTAAGGGATTTGCTAGATATAATTTTTATAAAAAGACAATTTGTTACAGGAGAAAAAGACAAAATATATTAAATTTTAGAAAGAGATTAAGGAATCCCATTAAAATGGTAAAGAAGGAAAGCGGGCCATATTGAGTTGGTGAGAGCGGCCCATAAAATCAGACAAATAAAGCCCACCGCCGTCAATGAAACTATGGCCCACTGAATTTAGTTGCTTTTCGCCGTCACAAGGCGCGCATGCTTTTTTTATGCTCTGAAACAATTCACCTTTATAATAAATTATTGGCAGCTGTTAGACCACTTTTTTAGTTGTGACTAGGAGCGCCAAATGGGCGGGTCGGATCGGTATGATTCGTGTTGAAAATGGGTAATAAAAAATAGATAATTATTCGACTCGACTCATATTTAATACGGATAAAAAACGAGTTACCTGACAACCATATCATCCATGACTTCTTGAATATGATCACTTTTGAGAGAATTTCTAGTCTCCGGGAACCCCCAATTTGAGTCTTTACAAACCTGTTAGTTATCTATTGATTATCCATTTTCTAAATGGATAATATGGTTCTTATCCATATTCGACCAGTTTTTAAAAAGTTCATTATCCAACCCATTTTTTAGTAAATAATACAGTGGTTAACCGTTTTGTTTTAACCATTTTACCACCAAAGGTTATTTATTTAAAAATAAATATGCAAAATATTGCAAAAAGATCATTTCATAGATGTTTTGCATTTCTATGGTCCCATATTTGATAATATTCGAACTCATTCTTTTGTATTCACTACTAGAAATTCGGCAAAAACTGATCAAGAAAAATCGATCAACTTTGGTCGGTCAAAAAACCGATTAAAGTTGGTCGGTTTTTCAAAATATTTTTTTTTTAATTTTTTTTTTTACGAAACCGACCAACTTTGGTCGGTTTTTTTTTGGCGCAAAAATGCGAGAAACTATTTTTGAGTCCGGCGAAATTTATTTTTCAAGAAACCGACCAACTTTGGTCGGTTTTTTAATTAAAATAAATAAAAATTAATATTAGAAAACCGACCAATTTAAAAATTAATATTAGAAAACCGACCAAAATTGGTCGGTTAATTCGGCCGGTTATTTTAGAAAAAAAAACTGACCAACTTTGATCGGTAATTTTATTTTTTAACAAAAATCGACCAACTTTGATCGGTTATTTTCGTGCGAAAATACAATTAAAGAGTATAAATCAATAAAAGATAATCTTAAAACAAAATGCACCAATGGTCTAGTGGTAGAATAGTATCCTACCACAGTACCGACCCCGGTTCGATTCCCAAATGGTGAACCTTTTAATTAAATAATTAAAATAGCGACCAACTTTGGTCGATTTTTTTTGCAATATTTTTTAAAAAAAATTTAATTTACAATTTCCGACCAACTTTGGCGGTATTCCTTTCCGACCGTCAAAATACCGTTCACACGTAAATGATCACATTTTGGTCGGTAATTGGCCATAACCGACCAACTTTGTTCGTTTTTTTGGTCGATTTTTAGCCGATTTCTAGTAGTGATTGAGGATAAGCAATTTGATGAAAAATACCATTTGTGAGGATTTCAATCGAGATACCTAAATGGCGCATTAGTTCATTATCAAATTCATGAATCTAATTTAGTGGAATAATGAATGCAAGAATATCAATTAGTTGTTTTTCTTTGGTTTTCCACCCGGTGTTCCGGTACTTACATTGGATCCCGACTATATTCGGATTCGCGCCGTGTAGGGCCCAATTCGGGGGGAAGCGTTCCCTATCAAGGATTTTTCCATATCTAGGGCTCGAATCCAAGACCTCTGGTTAAGGGAAGAGCAGTCCTATCCACTGCACCACATCTTTTGGTGGTAAGAATATCAATTAGTTGAAAATATGTTTTAGTCTTATTATAGTATGTTTACTTTAGGTTTTACATTTTATCTATGAATCTTTTAGTTTTGTTAGAAATTACTATATCAGTAGGAATATGTTCCTGTCATGTTAGTATGTTTACTTTAGGCAATTATATTTTCTAGGAGTATTTTAAACTGAGATGGAGCTAAACGAAGAGACATGGTCAGTTAATTAACATTTGTATTCATATAGCTGACCTCAACTTGTTTCGGATTAAGATATAATTATCGTTTTATCATTGTTTGAATATTACATTAAACGGTGTTTATTTTGACTCCACAATTAGAAACTAAATTGTGATGGAAGAAGGAATATATTAATTGCATACAGAAATTGCTTGATTTCTTGATCTTTGAAAAGTAATCAAGTTGTAAGAATTGAAGCCCTTTTTAGCTTTACAACTGATATAATTTTGTGCCAATTTTTTCACGAAAATGTGCATTGTTATGTCGGCATGTGGCTTCGTTATATGACAAAGTGAGTACTGTAGAGTTGTGGACATAGGAAGATTCACGACTTTAAGTTTATGAGTTTCGCACTATATTCTTTTTTGTTAATTCCGTTTGGGATGGACTATTTATATCTATTAAGTAAATTTTATAATATAAGTATAGAATTTGAGCCAAAATTACGGAGCTCTGCCGAATCCTAACGTGTATTGTGACTCCGGCCCTAGTTGCTCGAGTGAAAGAGACAAAATTAGCAACTTACTGAACTTTCTTCAATAAGGATGTTAATTAATACAAATATAGCAGAGGAAACTATCTGTCAAGCACAAGCTATTTACAATATAAATTATTTTAACAATATCTCGTTTATTATCTATTAATTAAGTGGACCATTGTCGATAAATAAATCTAAAATATTACCCTTGGGTGAGATCATGCTAAACCCACTAGTCTACCACATGATACTCATTCAAGAATCCTGTTTGTAACGTCAATATTATTGTGTTATAGGGTACATATTATATGATTTATATATATATATGTGTGTGTATTACAAAATATTCTACACTATCAATGTATTTTAATCGATAGTAAACTATTTATCTTATTTTTCAGATTACTAATTCACTTATTACGGATAGTGTTCTAAAGTATACCTAATACAAAAATTTGAGCTTTAAGGAGTACTAAGATAATAATGGATGCCAACACGCTTCTTTATTTAAACTTTTTAGATTCTTAGAGGCCGTTTGATTATTAAGATTACGATACGAATATCGGTTTAGTCTCTGAGCCGAGGGTGATCTCTCGGTACCCTCGCCAAATCCTACCAGTGGGATTATTATTGGGTTGTTATTGTTGTTGTTGATACTAATATCGGTTTAAAATGTAGGATTACATTTACTTAGTGTCTGATCATATGTTGCTAACCAAACCCATTAATATTTAATTAAAATGTTTATCAATTAAACAGAAGTTTAAAAACACTGTAATCATAGCGACATGAGAATAATATCTTTCCTAACACCGATTTGATTCCCATGGCAAAGGGCATCCCTTTTTGGGTACATTACCAACTCATTTCCATCTTAGAAAAAAGTTATAGAGATTCATTCTCATTCCATGAACGAAGTGCTTGTTTCATTTTATGTGGTAATATTTGAAACAAAGACGATACATAAAAGATACTGTATTTATTAAGAATAAGATGTTCAAAGCATTTCATACTCAGAAAGCGGATTCAGGATTTAAACTTTCTGTATTTAAAGATGTCACTGAATCTACTGATCATTTGATGCATATATATGGTATGAGCCAAAGTTACTGATTTCGAACGAACCCATAGTTTATGTGATACATCCGCTCCCCGCTCTAATGTATATAACAATATTTTGAGTCAAATTAACGTAATCATTGAGAAGCATATATATAAGCTACAATTGAAACTCGTTTACCAATTTAAATTTGTTTTACACTATTAGATTATTAAAGATCAGTCATAGATAATTGTATATAATTAGCATGGAATTGTAACACTACTATTGAGATTAATATCACGTGTTTGAATGCTATCATAGACAAAAGCTTAATATTTAAGTGAAAAACTATTATAAAGTAATCCGTTATTCATCAAATTTCGAACGGCAAAGGGTCTGATATGTCCCTCTACTATTAACAATTGTTTTAAAATGTCCTTCGTTATACTATCAGGTCAAAAGACTCCTTACCGTTATACTATTAAACAAAAATGCCCCTAAACATATGGAATAGATACGCGTCACTCCCAAATTTAGTTGACCCATCCCCAATTTAAAATACCCAATACCTCTATTATCCGACCCGTTATCCGACCCTAAACCCCCTCCCCTAAAATAACCCAACCAAACACGACCCTCTTCTCTTCTCTCTTCTCTCACCTCACACCAGAACCACCAGAAAACATGGCAGCTCACCGAAAAATTCCTCCTCTCCCATCTTTCATTTCCTTTTCACCTATAAGCAAGAACCATCTCTCACTGTTATTTCACCTTTTTCACCTTTTCAAAGTTTTCATTTTAGGAGAATAATTCATCTGAGACCATCACTAAAAGAAATTACACCTAGCATTATTATCACATTTTTGTTTCTTATTGTGTGATGATGCTATTGCTTGGACTTGTATAAGAATAAGCACAGAAATGAGTTGGAAATCTCAATTCCAAAAAAGGAAAAGGAAAATATTGTGCATCATTGCAGTGATATTTGTAAGTTAGATTGACAAAGGTAGTGACTGCGAAAATTAGACCCAATTTCTCCGTCTTCTTTGATTCGATCCATAGGTTCATATGGAAAAGACTGTGGGTTTTCTGAGCTGTGGAGGAGGAGTGATGGTATAAAATTTAAGAATGATCAATTATAGCGATTCAATCAGTAAGATATGAAAAAATTTCAGATGAGTATCTTAGTATTTTCGAGTATGTCGTGAAAAAGGTGAAAATGGTGAACTGGTTAATGTCTAAACGTGAAAAAGGTGAAATGGGTTAATCTCAAAATTGGATGAAGTAGTAGTGGGTCCGAGCGAGTTGTGTAAATTTGGACGCCAAGTATGTGGGTCAGAGCGGGTTCGGTCCAATTTGGGTTATTAAAAAGAACCAGATGGCATTGAGCCTTAAATCAACGCCACGTGTTTATTCCGTCTGTTTAGGGGCATTTTTGTTTAATAGTGTAACGGTAAGGAGTCTTTTGACCCGATAGTATAACGAAGGACATTTTAAAACAATTGTTAATAGTAGAGGGACATATCAGACCCTTTGCCGAATTTCGAACTGACCCTCTAAGATTTTATCCACACAATGTCCGTGTTACACCTAGTTTCATGCTCCTCATAAAACACACTTATCGTATAACAACAACAACAACAACCACAATATACACGTATCGTTTATTTTGGCAATTTGTAATTTTACTACTTCTCTGCCCCATTTGGGTCCATAAGTAGCATAGTTGGACTAGCTAAGGTTTCATTACATTGGCCCAAGCCCAACACAGAGAAGTTAGCTGCATACAGAATTTGTCTACAATTATCTAACACTTCAGAAATCTTAGCTCCAGTTTCTATAAGAATTGTCACATAACAGGACCTAATGCATAGTCAATGTTTACTACAATTTACACTCATAACATCAAAAATGATAATATAGGATTGGCCAATCACCATAACATGACTTGACATAGGTTCTCTCTCTTACTTCTGGGAGGGATCTGCTGAAACATCGAAACCCGGGGGAACAAATACAACATCGTCCCACTTTGACGTCGAAGTATCCTGCAAAAATATGTTCATCCTTTGTCATTCGCACTGACTATAATACGGCCATTAACCAAGGCAATGTGCATTTAACAAGCAAAATGAACATAAAATAACAGTGTAACGTGTGATGTGTCAGTTAGGCATGTCACGAGTTCCAACGATGATGCATACAAAAGCCTGGTATTTAAATGGAGAAGGGTAGATGGTCGGCTCATTATCCACCGAGTTTCGAACCATGTGCTAGCTCGTCCTCGAGATTTTTCAAGTATCAAAAATAATAAAACTTGAAGAGGTTAAAGCGGGTAAAAGGACGACAGAGAAGTTGTGCAAAATTTCCCAGACATCATTTGCTCGATCAAGAACTTGACAATGTAACATGGAAATTTCTGGTTGAGGATTCTCACCTTCATGCCTTGTATTATGTCCTCTAGTACAGCAACCTGTCAAATCAGATGAAAATTCTTGGTCACAATTCATGAAGCTAAGACAACGGTAGGTAAATATCAACAGACCTACCTGAATATCTCCTTTCAAAGCAGGATTCAGTCGCCCTTGCTGCTGAGAAGCTCTTAGTAGTGAGTTCTCTAGGTCCTCCTGCACAAGTTGATAAAATTACACGAAGGGCGATATAGCATCATATCACATTAGTGGATACTAACTCCAGACAATTAGCTAACCTTCCTGAAGAAAACAGGGCGATATCTCTTGTTCTGGCTCCTTAGAATTAAGCTCCTTGACTATTTAAAATTCAGATGGATAATGTCAATTTCAAATTCATGAGGAGAACTGACAAGAAAAACAAGATCTAGTATGCTATATTTGTGACCATGCTATATAGCACAAACGGCCATCATGTGGCATGAATTCCCAGCCCACTATTCACATAATCTATGTATCTAACGGTACAAAATCTGTTGTGAAATTATCTGACTGTAATTTCAGATGTCAGCATGGCATGGTGTTGCTCTCAAGTCTTGGCGGATAGAATTACCTGATACATGTACCGGTGAATCTCTGGATCTCTGTAGATAGCAGGTATCCCATGGAATTAGTCAAAGTGCGCACAAGTTAGCCCAAACCCAGGGTTATAAGAAAATTACCTCAACTATTCTACTGGATACCTGCATTTTCTCACCAGTATAGGGAACGGGTAACTCTGCCTGCCAAAACTTACATAAATGGGAATAAATCACCTAGCTTTTTTGCTTTTGCTAGGATCCGAATCTTGTCTGCCACGATATTCTTTTTGAATAATAAAATTTAAGCAAACTGTGAAACATGGGAACTCTCCCATACCGACAAAATCCCCCTCCCCCCACCCCCACCCCCACCCCCCCACGCACCAAAAAACCCAAAAGGGGGTTTGAATGTACCTACCTGCTTGTGGAGATGGTTTTGCATCCTTCGACATATTTAATCATTGAAATGTTATGCACTTACTCATCCAAGAGATTGGCTTATTTCAAAATAAGAGATTGGTATCTTTAGGAATAAAACAAGGAACATATTTGCACAAACATGTGAGTCTTATAAGGAAATATTAAATAGGTTTGCCATTAGAACTCTTTCTTATATGAATGAAGAGGATATCTAGCTTAAAACCTCAGTAGCGGTCACATTATTAATGATGATTCTAAAGTTAAATTTGCATCAGGCTGCTACACAAGCGACAAAAGAACTTTCTTAACCAGGCAACATCATCCAAGAAGGTGAAACGAGAACAATGCAATGCTGTCTCAGATGCAGAGGTCGAAGCCTCGCAATATTTTGCGCGGATGTCTTTTTGCCTTTAATCATTTTTGGGCATTTATTAGTGCACACAGGGATTCTCATAATTCTAACGAAGTGAACAAAATAGATGCTTCCACTCACATACGAGGTCATAGCAGTAAGCACAATTGACATGACAGATGTGCATTTCAGTTTCTAAACCGACTTTCTATATCATGCTTTGGCAGTTGTCTAGCTTCTAAAGGATGCCAAGATTATAGCCGAGAGAGTGTACCTGAAACACTGGAACGCCATAAAAGCTCTCATCAGACGTTCCAGTCCTTTCCCTTTCCTAGTTAAAAAAAAAGGGCAGCAAAATATGATCAGCTTCAGATTATAGCAGGAAAAAGTTATGGTGCACAAAATGATAGTTTAAACATGCTGAATGAAATTTGGATGCACAAAACCATTTTTGGCATAAGCAGAAACCTAAATGTTATCCTCAAAGAAACATCACTTAGAGATGAGGCCTCCTAACATTTGACCGACCGAATATATGTTATGACTTATGACACTATGTCTGGAGTCCACAACTGGTACATGTAAAAAGAAACTTACTGAGCAACAACTATCTTTTCATCCACTTCAACTCAAAAGCAACTTCTGTTTACTATATATTTATCTCTAAGATGAAGAAAAACATCTTAATGCTCATCTGAAGTGCCACAAATTTTCAGACTTGGCGTCAAGCAAAAGTATCTATTACTTATTGTTGTGCTATCTCATTTAGCCAAACAAAAGACGGGTTCAGACAACGTTTTAGATAGAATTCCTGTTGAATCATCAATCATAACATATTTATAGAGAAAGAATCTTGGAATAACCAAAAGTGCTCACATAGCAACAACAACCTAAGTTGCTCGGACTCGGTGCGGATATCCGATACGGGGACGAATCCGAGTATCTGATTCGGCAAAATCTAAATTTTAAGATTCGGGGGTGCGGATCCGGAGATGGATACAGGTGCGGGGATTCAACTAATAAAAAATAGAGCTATAAAAATATTGTAAATTTTGAGAGATATTCTGTGAAAAACTTACATGAATATTGTACAATTCAATCTTTCATTCTCCAAGATGGACATTATTCATTCATTGTTCTAAATCTGTTTTACTTTTTATTTTGAGAAATTAAAATCTCAATTTTTCTACCAAATTTGTCAATGGACTCCGGTCAAAGTGTCCGAAGTCAGCTGACCGTATCCGGGACGTATCCCATCCCCATATCCGTCCCATATCCGGACGAGGACGACACCAAAATCGAAGAGTCCGCGCAACTTAGACAACAACAACAACAACAAATCCAGTATAATCTCATATAGTGGAGTCTGAGGAGGATACGCAGACCTTACCTCTATCTCGTGGAGATAGAGAGGTTGTTTCCAATAGACCCCCGGCTCAGTGAAGCATAAGCACAACAGTAATGAAAAGGAAACAACCAGAAACAATAGTGAGGAGTTATGGAAAAGAAGCATTGATAATAAGATGACCAAAATGAAAGCAACAAGAGGCAATAATAGAAACCTAAGACTAAATACGATACGAGAGGACGTATTAATGCTACTAGTAAGAACAAGAACACCACTCGGGAAAGGACAGGATGTTAAAATCAACGAATCTTATGCTTGACAGTGTATGCAACAAATGCTCGCACATATGCCAGCTTAAAAGGGAGAGCTAGAACAATAAAAGAGTGTCTAATCTGCTAATTAAAACATACAAATTGTTAAAAGTTTCATACATAATGATACAAAAATTTCAAAATCTTGACCAATGTCCATGAAGTACATTTCAGAACTTAGATAGTCGAAAACTTTGGAATACCTACGAATACTTTGCAATGATCATGACTATGCTCAGCAAGCAGAGAATAGGCAATACCTGATCCTGGAAAGCTATGATACTCTGCTATAATAGACTAACGGAGACCTCCAAAATGAATAATCTTTTGTTTGATTACAAACATAAGAAACTAATTGGCCTAAAGACAGCACTTCTTGAAGATTGACAAGCAACCCAATATAAAATTCTCACGACACCACTATGATGACATGAGTACATGAGTACTTTATCAGCTTTCTTAAAGATTTAAGAACACACTTAGCCTACAGCAAGAGAATTTCAAACCTAAATCATAACATTAACTTCATCAATAAAAATTACAAAAATCTGTATCACCAGATATTCACCTTCATTGCATTCTTTATTTGAGATGCCTCTGGTATCAACCTGAAAGCCACTCCATCAACTTTGAGCTGGAAAACCTGCATTATTGACCATCAATTCTTTCGCAATCAAGAATACAACTATCAGCTTCCGATAATCAGTTTTTAAATTCAACGACGACAATTACTAGCTCAGTCATGCTTGTCCTACTTGCTTTTGTTCTTTTCAATACCATATTATCTTCACTTCCTTTTTCTAGTTATAAAAAGTAAACACATGGCTATTTCTCAACAAATGTTTAGCAATTCTTATTGTGAGTTCTTTCTCTAAATTTTAAGCTCTTTCATTCGCAAAACAACCATATTTTTTATTAAGAGGTAATCATGTCAGTTCACTGCAGATCAGTTTAAGTGTTTGTTACAAGTCTTTAGTTTGTTCAAAAAATTATATGTCACTTAAAGAATGTAAAGAACCTGTGGTGTTAGAGAAACCCAAATCAATGAATTGAAATGATTATTGAGGATTTATATAGTCGATCACAACTTAGGATTAAGACATAATTGTTGTTTCTCTTAATAATCATGTTAAGTTAAAACACATGTTTTATAAGGGCTCACTTTGTTGCCGCATAAAAATAAAATCTCAACTTGAAATTCCACAAAGAAAATACAAAACATGAAGTAAGAGAAATTATAAAAAGCATCAAGAAGATGCAATAGAGCACTGTCCAGGTGCTAATACAAAAGATGATATGTTAGCTCGGTACAGATGGTCCACTGACGCCGCTAACACTATTTGTTATTATTATTACTTTTCTTTTTCTGATGACCATGATGTCGGGGCCAATCACAGCCAATAAAGCTAACCTTATTGAGAGCAACGGGAACAAATATTAAGTAGGCAATCTATGCGTAAAAATCCCTGCATTAGTACTCAACCCATAACAAGCTCTATATTATTTTCACCATATAACAATCCTCGCATTATTATTCCTCACATAAACAATTCATTTATTATATTCGCTGCACAACAAGTCCGTATATTAACCCTGCTCAACACTATTTTTTTATTTTCTTAAGTCTTTTTTAATGACGGTGGTGTCTGTACCAATTTGCACGCATCTCGAGTATTCTACCTGTACCTACAAGCTCCCACCAAGGAGAAATTACCTAGTGTTCTATTGCCTCCGCTATGGTTCTCATCCCACTTCATTGACCCAGCATAACACTATTAATCGAGCATAGTTAATCATCAGGGGTGAAGCTATATGTGGCAAAGGGACACCCTTCGCTGAAAAACTATACTGTGTATAGGGTCAAATATTACTTGTTATTAATTAAAAATTAGACTTTGAACACCCTTGCTTAGCCCACCGGCTAAGGTTGTTCAAAATTTAAACACCCTTATTGAATTTTCCGGCTCCGCTACTATTAATCATAACACAATAAGCACATCCATTACACACAAAAAATGGGTTGTACAAAATCAATTAATGAAGCTAACCTTGTTAAGAGCAACAGGAACAACCCTCGAGCCATTTCGCATATTGGGATCCATAGATTCCATTTGCTGACGAAGAGCTTCAGCATCAGCTTCACTAAAGCAAAACAACCCAAGATTTTTACCAGTACTAACACCCGAAACAAGAACGAATTCTTCAGAAGCATTGCTGAGTGCATAAACAGGTACTCCAGCCAACCGCTCTTCAATAACTTCAGTAGATAAAGATTGCTTTTTTACACTATTATAATTATTATTAACACCAATTTTAGCCCATGGGTTTTGTGAATTTTGAGAAGAATTAAGTGTATTGAGTTGTGGAAAAGTGGTTTGAAGGAAATTGGAGAAGTGGGTTTGTAAATTCTTGAAAGTTTGTTGGAGCTGTAGGTGTGGTGGTGTTGCTGAAGAAGAAGAAGATGACTGTTTAGGTTTGAAGATATTCATGTTTTTTTTTTCCTTCTCTGTTTTAGGTGAAATTAGAGAGAAAATGGTGAAAAGGGTTTTTGAGGTTTTAAAAACTGCTACAGATTTTGTGTNGGGGGGGGGGGGGGGGGGGGGGGGGGCAACAAAAGATAGAGATAAAGAGAGGCAAGGTAAAAAGGAAATTGTTATCTCTATTAAGAGTGTTTTATTTACCCACACGACTTGAAAAATCTATTGGGGTAAAGTGCTTGTTAATTATCAAAGGTAATTTTATTCCTTTAATTGTAATTCAAAATAATTCCCTCTTATTAATAAGGCAGAGTTGTGTCCTTCAGCTGCTATCTTAAAAGCTAACCTGCTTAGAAGAGGAGGATAGTTTCGGTATTTATGAATTATGTGCTTTAAGTAATTTGTACATAATTGTCTTGAGTGTGTACATTTTTCTTTCTGGACAAAGCAGCCACACTTTGTTGCATTGTACCCTAAATACATAAAAATTGCGCGGGACACCCTACTTGGTCACCCCCATTTAACCTATATTCGCTTCTTAAAAAACTTTTAACTTGTACCCACTTTTTAAATAACTTCAGCTCCCATTTTCCTCGCTGAGCTGAAGTTTACCAGTTAAGCTGAAGTTCGCCAGTTATAAATACAAAACTTCAGCATACGGGGCTGAAGTTCCCTAGTTACAAAGACAAAACTTCAGCTCTAGAGCTGAAATTTCCCAGTTACAAACTTCAACCCAAGTTATAAAGACA
Organism: Nicotiana paniculata; assembly: GCA_005239505.1. Classification (NCBI taxonomy): domain Eukaryota; kingdom Viridiplantae; phylum Streptophyta; class Magnoliopsida; order Solanales; family Solanaceae; genus Nicotiana; species Nicotiana paniculata. The sequence goes on along the minus strand of ML344573.1, from coordinate 5,842 downwards.
ACAACTTCAGCATACGGGGCTGAAGTTCCCTAGTTACAAAGACAAAACTTCAGCTCTAGAGCTGAAATTTCCCAGTTACAAACTTCAACCCAAGTTATAAAGACAACAACTTCAGCATACGGGGCTGAAGTTCCCTAGTTACAAATACAAAACTTCAGCTCTAGAGAACTTCCAAGAGCTGAAGTTTTGTCTTTGTAAACTGGGGAACTTCAGCCCGTATGCTGAAGTTCCCCAGTTACAAAATACAAAACTTCAGCTCTAGAGAACTTCCAAGAGCTGAAGTTTTGTCTTTGTAAACTGGGGAACTTCAGCCCGTATGCTGAAGTTGTTGTCTTTATAACTTAGTAACTTCAGCCCGTATGCTGAAGTTCCCCAGTTACAAAAGACAAAACTTCAGCTCTAGAGCTGAAGTTCCCCAGTGTAACTGGGGGAACTTCAGCCCGTATGCTGAAGTTTTTGTCTTTATAACTGAGGAACTTCAGCCCGTATGCTGAAGTTCCTCATTTACAAAGACAAAAACTTCAGCTCTAGAGCTGAAGTTTCCGTATACTGAAGTTCTCCATTTACAAAGACAAAAACTTCAGCTTTAGAGCTGAAGTTCCCCATTTACTAGAGCTGAAGTTCGCAAGCTACTTCGGCCCGTCTATTATATGCTGAAGTTTTGCGTGATTGCCTTTGTTACTTCAGCCCCGCATGCTGAAGTTATGCGCAAAAGCGGGTACGGACGCACTTTTTTTTATGAAGCGGGTATAAGTTAAAACGTTGCACAAAAAGTGGGGTATATATGCAAAAGCCCCCTAAATACGTGTGAACAACTTGTTGATCCAGTGGGCCCGATTATCGTCTCACACGTTTAGCTATGTTTTTTAAGTAAAAATAGGGCTAGTCAGTTTTCCGACTAATCATTCAAAAATAGTTTACATTTGCAAAGTCATTGAAAAATAGTCACTATTTTGCTGCAACACCGAAAGTTCCAGCATAACAGCATAATATACTGGAGATCGGTGCATCTGTGTATGAACTTCCAGCATATTATGCTTAAACTACAACATGCAGAAAGTTCCAGCATAATATACTGGAGATTTGAGCACATGTGTATGAACTTCTAGCATATTATGTTGGACCGGTATATTATACTGGAACTCCAGTATATTATGTTGGAAGTCCAATATATTATACTGGAACTCCAATATATTATATTGGAATTCGAATATACTTATGTTGGAATTCCAGTATAATATACTGGAGAGTATTTTCTGAATTTTGAAAAATATTTTCGTTTAGATTTATCTTTTACATGAAAAGTGACTAAATTTCGATTATTTTTTAAACAATGGCTTGTAAATCTGGCTATTGTTAAGATTCTCCTGTTTTGAAGGCTATTATTTCGGGAAATTTTCATAGTTACATATGAAATCATAAGATATTTCATAATCTACAACTATAAAATAAATAGCATGTTCTACGACATAACCATAAATAAAGAAGATATCTTTCATGTGTGGTACCTTCACGGTAAATAAGGAAATTGACTATGACTCATATTTAATTATCTCTAAAAATCCTCCATTTCGTGAAATGGTGATTATGAACCAAGCATCCTTCTTTTGCAACAATAGTGTCACGATCCAAAATTCATACATAATTGTGATGGCGCCTATCGTATTACAAGACAAGCCTACTTCTCTAAATATTACTATTAATTGATTTTAAGAATTAATAAAACATTTCAACATTTAAATTTTCATAAACTAAATCAACTCTAAATAATATTAATATAAAATGCGAAAACGGCCCCAAATCGGGGTGTCACTAAGTCATGGGCGTCTAAATCTATGAACTAAGATATATAACTGTCTAAAAGAAGAAATGACAAAAGACGAAAGGAGTAAGAAGGTCTTGCGGACGCTAGCAGCTACCTTGCAGTCTCCACAGATAGCCGGCCTAAACTCAACGATGGCCGCCTTCCAACTCCCCAGGATCTGCACATATAGTGCATGATGTAGTATGAGTACAACCGACTTAGCAATAACATAAATAACTAAGGAACTGAGTAGTAGTGACGAGCTAAGTAAAACAGTCCAATTATTTATTTTCACAATTTAAAAATAACAGGTAAATTTCATAACTCTGTAAATGCCACAAAGAAATTTAACAGATAAATGCAGCAACAAAGGTAAATGCAACCTCACAACAATGTCACTCCATCACTCATCGCTCGCACTTAGCACTCAACACTCAACACTCGATACACTCAACACTCTGCGCTCACTGGGGGTGTGTACAGACTCCGAAGGGGCTCCCAAAGCCCAAGCACGGACAAATCACGTGCTATCATATCAATACCTGGATCTGCACGGTCAACTAACGTGTTACGCAGACAACTCACGCGCTATGGTATAAATACCTGGACTCGCACGTCAACTCACGTGCTATGCGGATAACTCACGCGCTATGGTATTAATATCCTCACAATCAGGCCATCATATCAATACCTGGATCTGCACGCTCAACTCACATGCTACGCGGACAACTCACACGCTATGGTATCAATACCTGGATCCGCACGGTCAACTCACGTGCTATGCGGACAACTAACGCGCTATGGTATTAATATCCTCACAATTAGGCCATCATATCACTCAATTATGTACCTCACTAGCCTCACCATCATCAACAAATAAGGGAATACAGCCCACATCAAGTATCACAATATATTAGCAAATAATAGGGATTGAGGTACACATGTACAATAATTTCTATGACTGAGTACAATAATATTAGCATGAATGAAGCCTAAACATGATCTCTAACATGAAGGCAAACAAGTTCAACAACAAGTAAACACGGAACCATAGATAATAACCATTAGGCCTCACAGCCTCACGGGACGGACCAAGCCTCAATTCCTCGCGGTGCACACCCACACGCCCGTCACCTAGCGTGGTATCACCACCAACCAATCACATGATATTAATTTCTTCGGGTTTATACCCTCAAAGCCAGAGTTAAAACTGTTACTTACCTCAACAACGTAAAATCCTACTTCGGGATGCCCCGTCTCTGGACTCGGTCTCCAAAAGCTCAAAATCTAACCAAAATCAGAATACTACTATCAACATAGGCTAAGGAATCGAATTCGGCAATTAAAACTACATAAATGGGCCAAAAATTCGAAATTGGCTAAAACCCGACCCCCTGGGCCCACGTCTCGAAATCCGACAAAAATCCTTACTCACCCATGAGTCTATACATACCAATTTCATCAAAATCCGATCACATATGACACCTCAAATCACCAATTAAAGTCTTTGAAGATTTCTACCATTTTCAACCCAATCTTTACCTATTTGAACTCAACAATCTTCCCACAAATCTTATTTCTCTCACACCCAAGAATCACACCTCTCATGACCAACTTTTAATCCAAATTCCAAAATTGAAAACTAGGGTATGAAAACTCACCTCTTTAATGAAGATTTTGTGATTGTGTTCTTTGATTCTTGAAGATTGATACAAGATTGGATGATTTGAATGCTGGGTTCCTCCTTCTCTCTCTCAAATACTCTCATCTCTCTCTAAAATGCTCAGAAAACCACCCCAAAATGAAACCCTAAGCCTATTTATCAAAATGGGGTCGGGTTATGAAAATAGGAAAATGAAGCCTTCGAAAACAGGTCTGCGATCGCATAATGCATCGCAGAATAGGTATGTGGGTCGCAAAATGTATCACAAAACTGGTGCCCAAAACTGGGCTGCACTAGTCCATTTTGCGACCAATTTTGCGGTCGCAGATGAATTGCCACGAGATCGCATTTTTTCCAGCCTTTGGTAATTTGATCATAACTTTGTGTAGAAATGTTCAAATGATGAATGGTTTGAAGCGTTAGAAACTAGACTCGAAGACCTTTCGTTTGATATGTTGTTCATCACATAAAACATTATATACACTTAGATATGCCCGTCCAGAGTGTGGTCTTATGCGTATTCATTTGGAATTTTAGTCGATCGTGTAATTTTTCCAACTTGGCTTAAACTTAGGCCTCTTCTAAGGCCCCAAATCACTTACAATATGCATCGTACACTTATTATTATATCCAATTAATATCGATCATATTAATAGTCCTCATCTACGCCCAAAATAATATAATTAGCACACGTCGACTTCTTATTAGCGGTTAATGAAACCAAGAACTTCCAACTTCTATATTCGATGCCGAAACCTATCAAATCAAGTCCGATTGACCTCAAATTTTGCACACAAGTCATAAATAACATAACAAAGCTATGAAAATTTTCAGAATTGGATTCCAACTCCGATATCAAAAAGTCAATCCCCCGGTCAAACTTCCAAACTCAAATTTCTTATTTTCGCCATTTCAAGCCTAATTTAGCTGCGGACTTCGAAATAAATATACAGACACATTCCTAAGCCCAAAATCACCATACGGAGCTATTGGAATTATCAAAAATCTATTCCGGGGTCGTTTACATATTTTTCACTATCTGATAAATTAATTCAACTTAAACTTTCTTCTTGGAGACTAAGTGTCTCAATTCATTTCAAAACCTCACCGGACCCGAACCAATTACCCCGGCGAGTCATGTAACAACTATAAAGCATGAATTTAGCAGTAAATAAGGAAATGAGGTTGTACTATTCAAAACGATCAGCCGGATCGTTACAGATATGTACTCCATTTTGGCATGTTTTCGTTGTTTTAGATTCCTTCTTTATCTTGGGATATTTTTTTCCAATGATTCTATTCCTTTGGTAGTAAATAAAAAAAGCAACATAATATATCATGCTTTTTTTAGGGTAAAAGAAAATTTTAATATTTGGGTCATACAAAATATCAATAAATTGCTACAGACCAAAAACTTAATCGACTTATTCCATTTTTGTATGTACTCTAATAATAATAGTTAATATACCAATTGATCTATTTGAGCAACACATGTATATATGCAAATTATATTATTTATATAGACTTACTAGGAAAGTTTAAAAATTAAGTATATGTTTGACCAAAAAAAAAATTAAGTATATGTATATAGTATAGTGCATATATGTTAAAAATATATGGAATATATATTCATCGGTACTAAATATATAATAATTAATGTATCATTTATTAATAAGATATTAGCATACTGGTATAATATTTGTGTATTTGAGTATATTAATATATTATATTTATTTGAAATATGCAATACAAGTTTAGACATATAGTAATGGTATATCAAATATACTATAATCATATACACAACTAGAAGAACATGAAAATTTTTTAAAAAGAAAAAAGAGCATATACGTAGTTGGGGAGAGAATCTCAAGAAAGATATATAATGATACATTTTAGGTAAGAAAATTTCAAGAGAGATATATAATAAAATCCTCTAGGTGAGAGAATCTCAAGAGAAAGATATTAGGAATATAAATAGTTGTATGTTTTAAAATAAATTGTGTGATATGTAATTTTTTAAAATTAATTGTAACTTATTTAAATAAGTATTTAATAAGTTGTATTTTGGGTAAATTTCTCTATTAAACCGGGCCGCTTTAATTTATCATTGTACATCACATGGGGCTTTTGCATCCGTACCAACTTTTTGTGCCACGTTTTAACTTATATCCGCTTTGTAAAAAAATTTGCATCATACCCGCTTTTGCGCATAACTTCAGCATGCGGGACTGAAGTAACAAAGACAATCACGCAAAACTTCAGCATTCTAGTAGACAGGCCTGAAGTAGCTTGTGAACTTTAGTAAATAGGTATTTGTAAATGGGGAACTTCAGCATACGGGGCTGAAGTTCCCCCAGTTACACTAGAGAACTTTA
>ML344572.1:0-38052 GCA_005239505.1 Nicotiana paniculata | reverse complement strand
TTCAAAAGTCTTGAGAAAAGTGATTAAGTAACAGTTAGTATTTTATAGACTCAGTTGATACGTAAATTCCCTGTGGGATCGACTTCGGGCATAATACCCCGAATTATATTTGCAACGCCCGCTTAGTCTTCTACAAGACATAGTTGAGCATGATCAATCCCTCTAACCTTACTTCCACCCGAGTAACCCTTCGGTAAACATCTGCACCTCTTCAGGTTCGACGTCAGAACCAGTCTCGTAGCCGTCCACGACAGCACTCTTCCCTCTCTCCTCGGTCGAAGAAGGAACGCCAGCCTGTCCTGAGGATGACGGGTTTCTCCTCGGAACGTCCTTCACAGCCTCACATAACCCTTCTTCTTTAACAATGACCTCGGGCAAAGGAACATCTCTCACAATTTCCGTTGGAGGCGGAGCCACAGTTGGCAAGTCCACTTCACTTTTTGATACAACCACGGCCAGCTCATAGTCGCCCCTTGTCGATTCCTCGGCTCTAGCTATCTCGCCTCCGACTTCCACCATCCTCCTCTTAAGTAGAACCAATTCCTCCACTCTCGGTGATGACTCGTCTACCAAAGGTAACACAGGAGAAGCCGGAGTCTCCGTCGATGGGGTGGCTGACCGTCTACTAGGTCTGCGCAATGCCCGAGTCTGGGAAGAAGTGTCCGTCTGAACAGACTTGCCCGCAGTCGCAGCAAGTGAAGACCCAATCGTAGCATTTGGTTGATGAAAGGCGGGGGTAGGAGCCTTCACCTTTCTCGAAGCTCTTCGACCTGAAAATAAAAGAAGAATTTAATCCAACCCCGCTATAAAAGAAAAGAGAAGGAAAAGAATATAACATGAAGGCCGAAGCAACATAAGTTCAAAATAAACGACTCACCGGTCGCGAAAGGCTTGTGCCCAAAATTCTTATGGAACACCGACCATTCATGGATCCCCACCGTATGGGGAAATACCTGAATTACCCAGTCATGAATGTCTGCATCCAACGAAGGGGGCTCTTTCTCGGCTACACACAGAAAAAGAGGAATGATTAAGCCACCATCGAGATAAACAAAACAAACAATTAGCAGTAGTACTTACGGGTGAAGTTCCATGCTTCAGGGAACCTATTGGGGTTTTCCACTACGTGCTCGGTCTTAATATAGAAAAATTTGTACCAAAATCGACAATTGGCCTTATCGTCCATCTTCACCACCAATCCTTTGCTCCCACAGTGGTGAAGGTGTAACATCGTACCCCTATGGAAACTTAGCGCGAAGAGTTGCAGTAGATGGAGAATAGAAATCCCATGGTTGGCCAGTTCCGCATACTTTATCAACATAAGGAAGAATTTGTAAATATAGAGGGAGAGATGAGCCATACAGACGTCGTAATTGCGACAGAATTCCTCTGCCAACATAGGAAGAGGAAAAGAATAGCCCGCATAGAACGGGTATGTGTAGAATGCGCAATATCCAGGGGGATGAATCTGTACCACATCGCGACCGGCCGTGATTAGGTCGATGTGGGCGGGGATTTTGAACTTGGACCTAAGCTCAGTGAGGGCGGCCGCGTCCATTTCAGATTCCACAGTTTCGGGCTCGTCTGCAGGCAGTTTCAAGAATTTCGACTTGTGCGCCCATTACAGTGGAAAAGCTTCTGTCCTCAGCAACAATGGCAGTCTCATCGTCGTGAGGAGACATTATCACTTCCAGTGGGATTGAGTCAGAAGCCTCATCATAGCAGATAAGGGTGGCGAGTGGTCTGGTCCAGGCCCGAGACCGCGGACCAAACGGTCTTCTGGGCCTAAACGGGCCTTAACCGATTAGAACCGGGATTGTGGGCCTGGTCCGGTTCCTCACAAAAAGATCGCAGGACCGGGACCATTTGAGATCAGGACCGGACCGGTCCTTGGCGGGCCCAAACGATCCCAACGGTCAAAATTTAAATTTAAAAAAAATGGACCGTTGGGCTTTGAAAAATCTGGTCGTTGGCCTTTAAAAAATAGTTGNCCCCCCCCCCTCATTTTTAAATTTTTCTTACAAAATCATCAATCTATCACAATCTCTCTCTAAAATTCTTCTATAATTGCTACTATTGCTTACTTTATTATTACAATTTGTGAAAAAAATATGAAGTTGGTGAATTGAAGTCTTCAACGATAATCAATTTTCAACAAGTTGTTCGTCAATTCGGTAAACTCGTTCCAACTCTTAAGTTTTAATATTATAGTTTTGTTTGTTTTATTTGCTTTCTGCTGCTTGATTAATTAAGAGGTCTTATTCCTTAAAAAAATATTTAGTAAAAATAAGGAAAAATCCAAGAGTGGTGAATCTAGTGGTCACTCTGTTCCTCCTCCATTTCCCCCGGCTCCCCAAAACAAATCCCATATCCGTCCTACACCTGTTATTCTTGATAGCGATAATAGTTTATTACAATTTACTGAGAGTCAATTTTGCCATAATATTGGATGTTGGTGAAGAATTAAACCATAAATTAATGAATGCTCTTTATTCTAATCCAACTATTGATGAAAATGATGATGAGGAAAGAGATTTTGATGAAACTCAACTGGATGATGATACACCCACTAGTCCTGCTCCTGAAGTTAACCCAACTAGTGATAATCCAGATGATGTCTCGTCTGTCTGATACTCCTGTTACTTCCCCTACTTTTTCTAGACAACATACGAAACAGACGGAAACATCTCTTGTGTTGGTCATTTTTTACTCAACTAATTTCAGAAAATAAGGCTAAGTGTAAAACTTGTGGCAAGGAGTAATTTCAGAAAATAAGGCTAAGTGTAAAACTTGTGGCAAGGAGTTAGCTTTTAAATATTTTGGATCGCGGAGGAGGTGGGAGGGGGGAGGGGGGACGGGGACGGGAACTTTGGCTAGACACATATTGATACACCCTCATGATAGAGTCAAATATCTTCATATGAAAGCTTTTTCTGAGGGGAAAAGTGTACATACTCCTAGTCAGGCTGACCCTAGTACCGAGTCAAATCAATTTCAACTGGGAATTAACACTGTCAGATTTTTTAGAATAATTTCATATTGCTACGAATGATTTTCTGGGCAATATTATCCTACTATCTCTAACTGTTTAGTTTATATTGCAGAACTTGCAAATCTGTTTGCTCATTTTTCAAATGGTGGGGAAATTTATAAACTTGCTATTGATTCTATGATAAAAACATTTAAAAAATAATTTTTCCCTATTACCCCTATTTATGGTGTTGCTGCTTTGTTAAATCCTACAATGAAATTAGGAGGTCTACAATTTTTGTATGAAACTGTTTATAATGGTTTAGCACTTGAAGCTGCGGAGTTGTGTCAACTTTCGAAAGCAATAGCATCAATTAGAATAAATGCTCAAACTATTTATAATGCTTATCAAGTTGCATTAAATCATGTTAGATCAAATGTTCCAACTCCTTCTTCTTTTTCTTCTGATTCTCAATCATCTAAAGAACCGCGGAGTAAGAGCACTTAGTGCTTGGGCGGGGTTTAGGGGTTCTCAAGTAACTAGTAGTAGTGATTTTTCACAACTAAATGAGCTTGTAGTTTATTCTTCTCAAGGAATTGAGGAAGTGATCCCGAAATCTCCTTTAATATTTTGGAATGGTACAAAGACAAATAAAATATACTTCTCGGTTCTTTCAAGGATGGCCCGAGACATTTTAACTATTCAAGCTTCAACAGTGGCATCGGAGAGCGCTTTCAGTCAAGTAAGACTTCAACTCGGTGATTATAGAGCGTCTATGAGGGAGAGCTTGGAAAAATTAGTACTTTTCAGAGATTGGATCCGTTCGGAAAGATGAAATTTGGACTTGCTGAACCATAATCAGAGGTAGACGAAGCTTACGAAGAAATGCTAGCTGAACTCGCGGAGGATTCTGCTTCACCCGGAAGCGGTGATGACCATGCTTCTTTTCTGCCACCACCAACTGAAATTTCTCTGAACCTTGAAGGATTTATGAAGTTTGTAAGAGATACCATGTAACTTGTATGAACAAAATTAGTATGTATTATGTAACTTGTATTTTGCCACGTCTTGATTAGTTTCTTTTTCTTCTCAATGGTGGTATTAGCACCTTGTTGTGCTCATTCCATGGGGGGAAGACTAAGAAGATTTTGTCATATTTTTTTGATGCTATAATAAAATTATAATATTACTTTGAATATCTCTTTACAATATTTTTGTCTTTAAATTTGAGTTAAAACATTTATGTCACAATACTATAATAAAATTTACAAGGAATTGCCTAGATATTGTTATTAACATCTTTTTCCTCTAATTTCTATAAAATTTAAATAGAAATATATCCACCGGGGGTCGGGACCATTTAGCCCCGAACCATCAGTTCGTGGGTCCCGTCCCGGACCGGTTCCTACAAAAAGACCACCAAGGCCGGGATCGTTTGGCCCATTTAAATTGGGACCGGCCCGGGATCGGAAACGGGACCGTTTGGACCTGACCACTTAGGCCCGGGATCGGCCCACTTTCCACACTTAAAGTCAGAAGATGCATTGACCATTTTTAGTTGCTTGCAAGTGCAGAAATTACAAACTCGAGAGAGGTAGGAGTAGCAAAAATCGCTCAAGACAGAAAGGAAAACAAGGGTGCAAAAGAGATAGCACCGGGAGGAAGAAGAAGAAGAAGAAGAAGAGGAGGAGGAGGAGGAGGAAATATGAAGGTTCATATGCCAGAAAACACAAAGGACCATACGAAGGGTTTCCAATCCCTATTTATAAAGAACACAGACACCCTAATCGAGAAGATCAACCGCAGATACACAAATATTGAAACGACGGGGGCGCGGAAGCGATGGGTCGTTTCGGGGAGATGCGTAGTAATCATGCATGATGCACTGACGTCAGTCTGAACCAAAGTCACAATAAGTTGTGGCCTGCAAAGCGCCATGTTGCCATCTCGGCTGTGATCTTTACTACTCGACCTGTCCACTTGAATTTCTCGACTGCGACTAGCGAAGTCTGCTCACCGAGGTCGACCAAAAGACAACTTCGATAAGCAGAGGGACTAACTGTATGGGTCAAATTCCGACCAAGGAAATTCAGCACGAAGAGGTGATTATCATGAGTTATTTGTGATTATCATGAGCAATTTGGTCGAGATCGACCAGTCATTAGCAGAACGTGTCGCCAAGCAGTCAGCCATGGCCGAGGTCGAGTACTATGAGCAGTAGTGACGGCTAATTTTGCATTGGGATCTCCATAAGGAATATTCCATTGAATATCTCTGTATTTGTACTTTTAGAGTTCTTTGGGGAACATCCCATATAAATAGAATGAGAGATAAGACAAAAGGCATGTAATATTCTAGGTGATAAGAACTCTTTTGAAAAGTAAGCTCTCTAGATAAATACAAAGAACACATTTCTAAAGAGATTCGTCTTTTTGGATTATTCTTTGTCATTTCCACTAGATCTGAGAAAGTTTTCAATATTCTCACAGATTCTTGTCACTCATCACTGTCAGAGGGAAGAATCATCCACCTCATTCAATAGTGGGTGAATCTTCATCTTTATTTACCTTTGATGTCATTTATTGACATTTGATATTTGATATTTGATACTTCTAACACATTATTGCATTCGAAGCATTTAATATCTAGTGCATTAAATATGCCTCACAACTGTCTACATCTCCTACATTACTTATCTTATATTTGAAATTATTATCTTTAACGAAGATTAACCTCTTAAATAACTGACTAATTAACTTAGCCAAAGATTATATTTTTTTGTCAAACACTATCTAGTGCTCTTGATACATATCTTTAGTGCTTCAGGGTTATACCCTATGTATTAATGTCTTTTTGCAGGTGGATGTAGCATAATATGGTCAACTATTGGTGTTATATTGCATATGCTATGTTCATTTAGGCGGAGATATGTAGGGTGTATTTTTCAATTTGGTGCGACTACGTTGCTGCTAGATGATATCAGTTTTAACATATATTTATAAAAATCTTTTATTGTAGTGTCTAATTAGTCAAGTTTGACTCTTCGAGTTATTGATGATATATATGGCCATCTCGATTAAATTTTAAGGGTATGTTTGGAAAGCCATGGGGAAATTAAAATTGGTGTAATTATTAAGGTAGTAATTACACAGCCTAGTAACTACACAGTTATGTAATTACGACGACCTATTTATTTGTCATAGTATAATTACAGTGTAATTACAAGTTTATTGTTTGATTGCAAGTGTAATTACACAATTAAATTAAATTTTAAATGAAGTAATTATCAAAATTTAAAAGTTAATATGATAAATATATGCCTATAAAATTTTATAAGTATAAATGATATTATATTTGGTATTTAAGATGTACATTTTTTCGTGAATATACATTAATTATTAATCATATATTTATAACTAATATTGTAAAATAATTTTTATATATTTTTTTTAAATTAATAATATTGAATTTAGATACTTACGAAAACTAAAAATATGTGTCTGTAAGAACATCATGGAACTCATGTTTGATAAAATAATTTAATATTTATAAATATAATGTCATAACATTATTTGAATATTTGACAATAAATTCTATGCAATGTGAGTCAATACTACTAAAATAAGTAAAATGTAACCATGAATATAACACAAATTCAAAATTCAAAAAAAAAATAATCTAACATATGTCAAATTCCAACATAATAATAGTAAGTTTCACTACAACTAAACATTAAGAAACTTAATAAGTTTATAATCACATTCAACAACGAAATTCCTCTTTAATTGCATGATTCATTATTTCTAATATTAGGAGGTGTAGTTTCAAAAAATAGAATAAAAACAAATAAAAAAATAAAATATAAGCAATTACATGGAATCACAAGAAGTAAAATAAATTTAAAAAATTAAAATAATAGAAATGAAAAGTTATAAAGAAAATAAAATAAAAATAAAAATAAAAAGGAAAGAAACTAAAAAGCAACCTTGTAATTGCACAGTATAATTACCACCAATTCTCATCCCCCTCTTTTAAGAATTAAAGATCATAATTACACCCAATTCCATATTAATCAAGTAATATTTGACTAAACAAACATATCAAATAGAGTAATTACATATTTACACCTAAATTCATTTCCAAGATAGCTTCCCAAACAGGCTCTAAGAGATTTCCTCATTTAATTCATTATGCAAGAAACAATAACAAAGGAAAGGCACCAAAGTTTAATATTAATTAAAAAGGAATTATTATTTTATCGATCAGATAACCTCTCAAATACTATTCCATTATTTCCTCTTACAGCTCTAATATCATATACTCCATCTGTTTCAATTTATGTGAACTTATTTTAGTCTGTGCCAAAAAAAATGACTCATTTCTCTATTTGGAAGCAATTATCTTTATGCTGATTATAGACACACAAAATATATGTGCTTTACTTTACACTACAAGTTCAAGAATTTTCTCTTTTTTCTTAAATTTCGCATCAGTTTAATGGGTACAAATAAGTTGAAACAGAGGGAGTATTGTACAAGTTTAACTGAGTTAATTGCCCAAGTCAATAGGTGAAGGCGAAACAAGAATAATAGAATATATCTTATGTAATACTGATACAAGTTGCGGGGATAGCTCAGTTGGGAGAGCGTCAGACTGAAGATCTGAAGGTCACGTGTTCGATCCACGTTCACCGCATTCCATATTTTTTAAAATCCATCCTCCAGACTTGTTAGCCCTTGCATTTTCCAATTGAGCCAGATCAGCATCAGTTTATACAAATGGGCTTGAATATTTCATAGTAGGTGTAACTGGAAGTTGGACGAAATAGGTCTATTTGGTTTGGAACAAGCTAAGTTGCCATTTGCTCCAACCCAGAGACGTTGGGAAGTGCTATCGCCATCAACCTCACACATCTCTCTTTATTGGCTAAAGGATAATCAACAAAATTTGGACTAAAAAAGGTTCTTATGCAATCATTTTGGTATTTTGATTAACTAATGAGAAAACGCCAAAGAAAGGTGTAATGGTTGGAAAAAAGTAATTTGGTCAGAAGGTTTGGTATGTTTAGATGACGCAATTTAGTGTAAGTGCAAGTGGAGTCCATTATCGCATGCATTATGCATTTCCCCCCCATTGTTCTTGTTTTGTTTCCGATTTTCATCATTATAATTGGTACCAGAGAGGGGGATTTCAAAGAATTAATTTTGATATAAAAGTTGAGTGGCACACAAAATCGCTAGATGGAAGGTGCCATGGTCAAAGAGCAACATTTCCACATACAAGGCCCAATATCGAATCCAACATATGGTAGTAGTACACTCTGCTGTTCCTCTTGCCCTACTTGTTCCCTTTTTCCTTTTTTCTCTTTTCTTCTCTTTTTCTTAGTTTCTTTGATTTCTTCATCTTTATCTATTCTCTCTTTCTTCAACCACATTTTTATTATTTAGTTAAATTATATATTTGCTATCATCTTCTTTTTCTAGGTTTCAACCTTCTTATGTAAATATTATAATCCATCAAATGTTATTTATGTAGAAGTTATCTTATTCAAATGTGTTTCTTATGTCTTCTTTCATGAGCAAAGAATGTCATATTTATACTATACAAGATACACTCAAAGCTCACTAGATACATCCTAGGAATTAATAGGTGCATTTATCCAAGTAGCATATTGTTAGAATGTATGGATGGATTAAATGAACATCCATATACATTCACTTTATATATAACATTCCCTCTTGGATGTTCATTTGAAAGATAATGTGCCTCATTAAAACCTTATTAAAAAAATCAGTTGAAAAAAGCTCTGTGAAGAAAAAAAGAGTACACACATCTTATAATACGCATTGAGTGTTGCCTCATTAAAAACCCTTACCAGAAAAATCCACTTGGCACAAAACCTTGTTTAAGTGAAAAAGAGTACAACACGTATTATACTCCCCCTGATGAAAACTTTATTTGATATCTCGGAGACGATGCATTCCAATCTTATGTTTCAGCTTCTCAAATGTTGATGTTGGCAATTCCTTAGTGAATAAATCTGCTAGGTTTTCACTTGAATGGATTTGTTGAACATCTATCTCACCATTTTTGCTTAAGATCATACGTGAAAAAGAATTTTGGTGAAATGTGTTTTGTTTTGTCTCCTTTGATATATCCTCATTTAAATTGAGCTATGCAAGCAGCATTATCTTCATACAATATCGTTGGAATCTTCGTTTGTAAAGAAAGACCACACAGTTGTAGAATGTGTTGAGTCACTGATCTCAACCATACACGCCCTCGACTAGCCTCATGCATAGCTATTATCTCTGCATGATTGGAAGATGTAGCAGCTAAAGTTTGTTTTGTTGAACGCCATGAAATAGTTATACCTCCACAAGTAAATAGATAGCTTGTTTGAGACCGGGCTTTATGTGGGTTAGACAAATAACCTGCATTTGCATAACCAATCATTTGTGAATCGGATTCATAAGAATAAAATAATCCATATCAATAGTCCCTCGGAGGTATCTAAAAATATGCTTAACACCATTCCAGTGTCTTGTGTTGGAAAGGAACTAAATCTTGCTAATAAACTTACTGCAAAAGTTATATCTGGTCGAGTATTATTTGCAAGATACATTAGTGCCCCAACTGCACTAAGATATGGGGTTTCATCACCAAGAAGCTCTTCATCATTTTCATGAGGTCGGAATGGATCTTTATTTATATCAAGTGATCTCACAACCATCGGGGTACTCAATGGATGTGCTTTATCCATATAAAAACGCTTTAGGATCTTTTCGGTATAAGTTGATTAATGGACAAAAATTTCATCTTTCATATGCTCAATTTGTAGGCCAAGACAAAATTTTGTCTTTCCAAGATCTTTTATTTCAAATTCTTTCTTCAAACAGTCTACTGCTTTTGGAAGTTCCCCATGAGTTCCGATGATATTTAGATCATCAACATACACAACGATTATAATAAATTCATATCCAGACTTTCTTACAAATATACAAGGACAGATTGGATCATTCTTATACCCTTCTTTCAGCAAATACTCACTCAGGCAATTATACCACATTCGCCCTAAACAATCCGTATAAGAATTTTTGAAGCTTTATTGAACAAGTTTCCCAAAAAAAATTAGTAGTTTCAGGAACTGTAAGCCCTTCAAGTATTTTCATACAAATTACGTTGTCTAATGTGCCATACAAATAGGCTGTGACAACATCCAATAGACGCATATCAAGCTTTTCATAGACTGCCCAATTTATAAGATACCTGAAAGTGATTGCATCCACCACGGGAGAATATGTCTCCATATAATCAATATCAAGTCTTTGCAAAAATTCTTGTGCCACAAGTCGTGCTTTATATCTAACGACTTCATTTTTATCATTTCGTTTTCGCACAGAAATCCATTTGTATCCCACTGGCTTTATTCCTTCAGGTGCTCGGACTATAAGTCTGAATACTTCACATTTTTCAAGTGACGCTAATTCTGCCTGGATAGCGTTTTTCCATTTTGGCCAATCATTTCTCTGTTTACATTCATCGACAGATCTTGGTTCAAGATCCTCATCTTGTTGCATTATTTCAACAGCAACATTATAAGGAAAAATTTGTTGATAATAATATTATTTCGGTTCCACCTTTTTTCCGTAGAGACATAACTTATTGAGATCTCTTCATTCTTATTATTTTCAGGTACCTGGACCTCCTCTGAGGTCTTATCATTTGTTATGTCACATGTCTCTTTTTGAGCAATTGCATCCATATTATGATCTCCTACATCATTTGCTCCTTTTCGCTTTCGAGGAGCAAGAGCTGCTGCATGCAAAATAGCATGCGAAATAGATTGTCCCATGCCGGGCTGCTGCATGCAAAATAGCATGGCCCATGCCGAAATGAAAAATTTTGTTCTCATAAGCATTGGTCTAGCAATTAATTAGAGGTGTTTGATCAATAATTCCGCTAGACCATTTTGAGTATGGACATGAGCAAGTGGATGTTCAATTGTTATCCCATTTGATATGCAATAATCATTAAAGGCCTAGGACGTAAATTCACCAGCATTATCAAGACGAAGTGTCTTAATTGCATAATCTGAAAATTGTACTCTTAATCTAATAAATTGAGCTAGTAACCTCACAAAGGTCAAATTGCGGGTTGATAACAAGCACACATATGACCATTTTGTAGATGCATCTATCAAAACCACATAATATCTGAATGGTCCATATATAGGGTGTATGGGCCCACATATATCACCATGTATACGTTCCAAAAATGCAGGAGATTCAACTGCAACTTTAACTATTGATGGTCTAATAATCAGTTTTCCTTGAGAACATGCAACACAAGAGAATTCTTTAGTTTGAAAAATCTCCTGGTTCTTCAATGAATGACCATGTGAATCCTCAATTATTTTGCGCATCATATTATAACCAGGATGGCCCAACCGGTAATTCCAAATAGTAAAATTATTAGTAAACTCCTTGTTTACTATGGCAAGTGATTCAACTACACCAATATTAGTGTAGTATAATTCGAAGAAAAATGCGGGAAGCTTTTCAAGCAAATACTTCTTTTCCGCTTTTATTGTAGTAATATAAAAGTATTCAACCCTTCCTTCATTGGTGGTATTTTGGCGAATATCTTTGAAACTCAACAAGTTTCTTTGAGACTTACTACAATATAATGCATCATTAACAACCAATAGTTCCTCCTAGTAGTAATACAATCGTTCTTCCAGAACCCTCAATTAATTTTGTACTACCAAATATTATTATGATATTGGCTTCTTTCATAATTAAATAAGAGAAATATCTCCTATATTTTAATATGGTGTGCATTGTAGCAGTATCCAGAAGACATATTTCTTCTTTTATTATTCATACGGCCAACTGAAAACTGGAAAGTTTTCATATCCTTCATACAGAAAAAAAAATAAATTATAAGTAATATTGAAAAATTTTAGAACAAAAAAAAAATTATATTTAGGAAAGTAAATACTGACACCATAATTTTTTTAAAATTCAAACTACGAACTTAAAAAAAAAATACATTTATTCTTATAATTTTTCCCAATAACAAGTCTTTAGTTATGATGCTCAAAGAAGTCTTCACCTTCTAAATGAGTAATATTTGTAAGGCCTTCAAAAATATCATTTTATAGGTAAGGTTTGCTTCAACTTTATCATGATTATTCATAGGGTCTGCCTCATCATCATTTTGAAAGGTGAAGTTAGTCTCAACCTTATTTTGTTTTCGTTTTATGGAAGCTTGATAAATTTTGACAAAATGTTCAGGCGTACGACAAATTCGTGCCTAATGCTTTTTCATACCACATTGATGGCAAATATTACCTTTTCCTTTTGAAGGATTATTCTGAGAACCCTTATTATTCTCTTGTTTATAACGTCCACCACAATGACGATTATTACTTCGTCCATTGCCACGCCCACGTATATTTATACGGCCACGATAATTATTTTGTCTTCTTTCAGACTTTGGATCTATCGCTTCCAGATTCGCTTATGGAAATGGAGTTGATCCAGTGGGGCGGGCTTCATGACTTTTTATTAAAAGGGAATTATGTTGTTCAGTCACCAAAAGGCATGAAATTAACTCTGAATATTTTTTAAAACCCTTTTCACGGTATTGTTGCTGTAACACCATATTTGAGGCATGAAAAGTGCAAAGAGTCTTTTCCAACATGTCCTCATCATTCATATGTTCCCCACATAATTTTAGTTGAAAAATTATTCTATATGCAGCAGAATTATATTCACTTATGGTCTTATAATTTTGTAGTCGTAAGTGCATCCACTCACGACGAGCTATTGGCAATACCGTGGCTTTTAGGCGATCATATCGTTCCTTCAAACTAATCCATAATTGAAATGGATCTTTCAAGGTTAAATATTCATTTTTTAACTCTTCATCGAGATGATGGCGAAGGAAAATCATGGCATTCGCCTTATCCTGACTTGATGCTTCATTTCCTTCTTTAATAGTGTCACCAAGACCTTTAGCATCAAGGTAAATTTTAGCATCAAGTACCCATGGCAAATAGTTATTCCCAGAGATGTAAGTGCTACAAATTCAAGCTTTGATAAATTCGACATAGTAAAACCATCACAAAAAACAGTTAAATTAAAAAAAAAATCGGTAGTAAAACCCGAAATGCAACATGGATATAGAGAAAAAAATATACATTGACATATATAAGGTGAAGAAAGCATGCGAATAACCATGAAATACAAAAATACTGAAAAGATATTGTATATCATTCTGGGCATATTCACCAATTCGTTTTAATAGATATTATTTACACTTTGAGAGTAAGAATTGGCATATGTAGTACATTTCTTTATGATGCACAAGCTAAAATCATGATTGCATGAGAATAAAATCGCTATGAATATAATTCTAACGAACATGCTGACTTTAAATTAAATAGAACATATAATAGACGGCGTATGCTACATCTTTAATTACTTTAAAAAAATTATAAAGTCAGACCGAAATTTAGTTGAACACATATTTGATAATGAGTCTAACATGAGATTAACGCCTCTTGTTTCTTTATACAGTTGATAGATGGAATTCAGTAAAATATTATGTCACACTTTCTTTTTCCCGATAGGGATGGGATAAAGGAGTTTATTCACTTTAAGTGACATAATCGAAATAGGATTATTTATTTAATTCATAGTCACCACTTGAGATAATTTATGGTGTCTCAAGTCACCGGTTTATTCTAAATACCAAATCGAGGAAGTTTTGACTCTGTGTAAACGTCTGCAAAACCAGAAAACCAGATAAGGAATTCTATTAACCCGGGAGAAGGTGTTATGCACTCCCGAGTTCAGTGATTTTAGCACGGTCGCTTTACAATTTATACTTGGCTTAAATTATCTAATTACTGATTTTTGGGACCTATGTGTATTCTAGTCCTTACTGCTTCTAATTGCTCCATTATTCATAATTATGAAATTATCCTAAAATGAGTCACGCGTACGTGTACTCATTTTATTTAATGCGCTAAAGATCATGTCACGCGTACGTGTACACAATTTGTTGCGCCTAACTATTTAAGAGATACTTGGCCTAAAGCGTGCGAATGCATACCTTGATTTTATTGTGAAAATTGGTGCTTAAATCATGTCACGCGTACGTGTACACAATTTATCACGCTTAATTAAATTTTTTTTTTTTTAAAACTTGTCCAAACTCGCGCGAACATATACCTTAATTTATTTTTTGAAATCATAACTATGTCACGCGAACGTGTACATAATCACGATCGGCATAATTAGATAAGAGCGAGCCTAAATATGTAGGTGAAAATTTAATAGGTAGCGGATTCGATCTTCCCACCCGCAATCCAACAGTCATTCAGACAAACAGATAAGCCAAGAAGGATGAGGCTCAAATCATATAGGGAATAGAGACGAGCATTAAAGCAAATACCTGATGGATTAAATTATGCTAGGAGCCGCCTAGCACTCCGTCAATCCTATTCAATCACAGTAACATCCAAACTAACAATTGCTAATCTCTAAATGAAAGACCCCTCTCTCAAAGTCACTCAAAATTCCCCAAACCTCTGTAGCTAACAGGATACTAACAACGAAAATATTAATTCATGTAATGAACATTTCAGACACAGAGAAACTCAATCACCACATTGCCGGAAGAGATTCAGATACTTAACCCCCTAACACATGGCTATCGGGACTCCTACACACCTGAATTCTTCCTAAATCCATTTCTATATCTTTAGGTAATAAATAGCCAATTTGCAGAAGTAGAATGAACCCGACAGTGATTATACATTGTCGATCACCTTAGTTTTAGAGCCAAGACGTGGATTCCAAAAATAGCACCACAAATGATCACCAATCTTCATATCAAAGAAAATAACGACACGTTCTAAACATCCGACAACCTAACAATCATGAGAATACACTCAGAGAAGGCTAGACATCAAGTTAGCGTGGCCAACACCAAACATGCTGCCAAGAACTCCATTTCAGTGAAGGATAGGCAGCTACAATGCTTTGCTATTCGAGCTCACATTCACGTTTATAAAGTGTCCAACACGTAATGAGATTCAAAATATCATATTGTCATGACCAAGATTTCAAAGCTAAACCTCCCAAGTTCGAACATTAACAGGCTTTTGGAAAGAGATTAAGGTGTTTCCAATCAAATATTCAAATATTTCTCATATGTTATTTCAAGATAGAAAGAATAATAAAAGAAGGCAATCGAAACAGTAGTAAATCACATTAAACTGGACAATTTCAGGATCAATTAAACATCAGAACGAACAAACTGAAACCAAACACAAAAAAAAAACAGAAACGAAAGAAGGCTGAACCTGAATTGCGAAAACTTTGATTAATTCTGCTTTGAGCCAAATACAAGCGAATCGAGCAAGGAAAACTCGAAGAAGACAACAGCTACAATACGCGACAGGATGCAAAGGTTCGCGAACCCGGCCTCGAACAAACTTCAACAGTGACGAGCTAGTTCAAATCCAAACATCCCGGACAGAAATCAGAGAAAAAAGAAAAAATGGAATTCTTTACTTTTTTTTCTTCTTTTTTTTTGGAATTTTCAGATTTTTTAAGCAAGAGTTCAGACAGAAAACACACGAAAGAAAAAAAAAAAATTTAGTATATTTTTCTTTGTATCGAAAAGAAAACAGAAAACTAAGAATAACCCTGACTTTTCTTCTTCCTCAAATTTTCTCCCAAAAAAAAGTCCCCCCTTCCTCTCTGAATATCCCCCCTTTTATAACCCCTAAAATTCTCGAACCTTCCTCTAATCCTCTCTCCAAGTCACGACCAAAATCCCTCAAAAAAATTCAAGCTTCTCCCAATCTTCCAACTAGGATAAACTCAGGATAAATGAATAGCTTGGATTCGATTTCACTCTAATCCAACGCTCCCCATTTATCCGAAATAATCCTCAACAAGCAAGAGCGCGTGGGGGTGAGACATGGAGGAAAATATTCTGTTAGAGGCCGTTAGACCACACGGATGAGAGAGAGGGAGGACAATAGAGTTAGCGATTACGTGGATGAGTAGACTCGCCGATTTTTCCAGTTTTCCGGTGAGTTTGGCCTGAGTCAGAGGCGGGTGGACTGGGGTGAGTGACGGGATGGGTACTGATTTTAGGTTTTAGGGTAAATGGAAGATTAATGGGTTTATATTTGGTGTAGGAAAATAATGTGGACCATTGGATGAGAAGGGATGAACGGTTAGGATTAATGTGGTAGATGAGGCGGGTCAAGGCATACCGGTCGCGGGTTTGGGTTAATTTGTGGACCAAAAAGCAAAAAGAATTGGGCTAGGCAGATTTGTAGGGTATTTGGACCATGGAAGGCTTTGGCCCAGTCCGGCTTTAAGACTAAAAGGGCCTTTTCTTTTCTTTGCTTTCTCTTTTTTTTTCCCTTTTTTTTTCTAATTTTAAAATTTTCAAAATTAATTAAGAATCCTAATTATGTCCTAACTTAATATAATTTATATAATTAAAATTAATTATCTATGTCTACCACTTAAATAATTAATTGACTTAGAACTAGTGAAATGAAATTACTAATTTAAAAACTAAAAGCTAAAATATAAAAATGAACAATATTTTTGTGGTTTTGTTTAATAATGCAATTAATTAACAACTTGACCTAAAAATGAAAATAACAACCTAAAAATGTAATGCATGAACTTTGAACTTTTTTTTTCTGTTTTTTTTTTTTGGCATTTTTCATGACTTTAAAAATATTAAATATGCAACTACATGCAAACAACAATTAACAGGGAATTCCTGAAAATTTTATAAAAATTAGAAATATCTATTTTGAATCTGTGGGAGCATTTCTCATCGGGCAAAAATCATATGCTCACATATTATATAGGAGAAATCACTAAATTACAGACGCATGAATTATTATTATAGATTACATCTTATTATGTAGGTGAAACTACTTTAAGCATGAACACCGGAGATAACCCAAACATAAAGAAGATTTCACATACAAACATGCATAGCAGAAGTACCGGAATAGGTTTAGAAGAAATGTACCTTATTCAGAAGAAAAGATAAAAGTAAACACAACCTAGAGATAATAAATTTGGTTAGAACTTCGTGCTGATAAAGTGTTAAGAAATGAGAGCAAAATAGAACAATATAGTAATAGAGATAAGATGTATAGGAGGAGAATGTAGAAGTTATCGTATTCAAATGTGTTTCTTATGTCTTCTTCCATGGGCAAAGAATGTAATATTTATACTATACAAGATACACCCAAAACTCACTAGATATATCCTAGGAATTAATAGGTGCATCTATCCAAGTAGTACATTTTATAGAATGTATGAATGGATTAAATGAACATCCATATACATTTACTTTATTTATAACACAATTTAGTTATCACGTATTTATTATTGCATACAGAATAAATTGAATATGAAACTGAATCAAATTATTCAAAGTAAAGTGAACCGATATATAGTACATCCTAATTCAATTTTCTCGATTAGTAGTAGATTTGTTTAAAATACAGTTACACTCATATCCATCAAATTTTGGATCCGCTTCTGATTGACATCATTTGAGGTGTAATAGGGATAGTTTAATACAATAACACTATCCACTTCGAACAAAGGAATTTCTGAAAAATAATTGATTCCTATCTTGTCGAAGTTTTCCAGTGAAGAAGAACCACTTCGGGTAGTTCATATCCAATAGGTGGCAACTTTATTATGAAATAGAATTAAAATAATAAAATAAAAGGCAACTAACAATACCGAAGAGGTAAAGAAAGAAAAGATGAGTGAGAATGGAATTTTTGTATCAATTGGATATAAAGCATCAACTCTACCCTTATGATTCTTTAAAAATAAATATACTATCTGTTATTCGTTTTTTCTTTTGCCAAAAGAATATTAAAAGTGGAAGCATGTATATTCTGTGAGTATTATTACTATTTCTTTTTATTATTTAAACTGCAATAATTAAATTGGTAAAAGTCAATTGAAGCATGAAAGTGGCATGTTTTTTTGTAGTGGCAGAATGACTCATGCTTTTTCGGTTTAGTACTTACATTAAACTAAATTTAAATTATAATTCAGAAAATTACAGTTTTATAGAATGAAGGACTCTACATTCCAAGGTATAAAAGAAACGACAGAGTAATTCAATAATAAATTGATTCACTAGTGTAATGCTGACTCCAAATCATGGAAGCATTAAACTCGTTTTTCAGTTAGCTCGCATTAAATTATAAGACAATGATGGATTTTTAACTTATTACTATCATAATTTATTTTCTTAAAGGTAACTTAATTTAATTTGTTGGATCATCATTTAATGACGTAAAAGTTGGTTAGCATCCTTCAACCAATCGACAGCTTTCCAAAGATGAATGGTTTTGATTTTCCTTCATTTTTATTAAATGAATGTTATATATAATATCATAGACGTAAGATAATATCATTACTTAAAAGTCCTTTGGATATTGGATTCCACCTCAATTTTTTGTTATTTACACTTTGTCCACCCAAAAATATTGTCTTTCGTTTTATTTTTGGCCTACTGATCCTATGCCTTGGTTTTAAGAGGCTCATAACTAGTACTTTAATGGGAATACAAAATGAACGGTGGTATTTGTTTTTGTATGTGCATAATATTCTCCTAAGAGTATACATTCATTAAATTGGTACAAATACTATTTATGAATAAAGTTTTTTGCCGTTATGAATCTATAGTTAAAGTGTACCCTCCGGCCTCCTTCCAGGAATATATGCATGGACTTGGACCACCACTTGCCTAAACTACTTACTATATATATATGCCACATTTTGTCACGTAGATTTATTACTGCCTTGAAAGTTGAAAGTATAAGTCAATTCATTTCCCACTTTTATCTTCTGTACAGTAATTATCATGCGGAAACTAGCCGTTGGATGTCAGAGAAGCTTTTGCTTTTTCTTTTTTCTATTATTTTTTTCCTTTTTAACTGCAAACTACTCGTAGTAGTAATCTTGTGTGGCCGTATTTCAAAGTCCTTCAGACAAATGGCACATTTTATTCATGTGTCCTTCAAAGAATAAAATGTGGTAATTATTTTGCATGGGCGGGAAAGACATGTAAAATTGTAACATATAATATTGACAAATGACAAAGCTTTTTGCTTATAAAAAGAAACCTTTCTTCAGCCAAATTCAGAAGCAGTAACATCATTTCCTCCATTTCCTTCAAGCCTCTCTTCTTCCTTTGTTGTCCATTATTAGTTATTAGTTGTTTTCTTTCTTATTTATTTTTCCTACTAGCTAGTTGGGTTTGTAACTTAATATTTTGTTGATTCTTGTATCCTTCGATCCCTAATAGAGGTAGGCTTGTTTAATCCTGGAGAGACATTTCACACTACTGAAATAGTTTCTTAGGACAGTGCCTAGCACGACTCAAGTCAATTCGTGTATCCGCTTACAAATAATTATTGCAATGTTACTATTGAAATTCTTGCTATCAATTCCCTACAATCTAAGAAACTATGGCAAACAATACAAATGCTGAAAATACTACTGATACTACCAATATTGGCGCTACCTCCGTTGCCCCATTTCCAGTTGCACTATCATATGCAAGGCCATTTCCAGATGTGTCGAATATCGAAATTTTCGCCAGTGAAAATTTCAAGCGTTGGCAAGAATATTTTCTTACTGCTTGATGTCCATGGTGTTGCACATGCACTGTTGCAGTCACAACCTAGTCCAGACACTGATAATAAAATAGTGGAATCATGGTATTATGCTAACAATGTATGTCGTCATACTATATTACAAACTATTTCAAATGAAATGTTTGACGTGTATTGCAGTTACAAGGAAGCAAAAGCTATCTGGAAAGCCTTAATTAAAAAATTCAATGCTGAAGATGCTACAAAACAAAAAAATTTAGTAGGAAAATTTATCAATGGCAGATGAGAGATGATAAAGAAATGAACGTACAAATCAACGAATATCAAAAATTGCTGGAAGACTTGAAGGCGGAGGGGATGTCACTACCAGAAAAGTTTGTTGTTGGAGTACTGATTGAGAAGCTGTCTGACTCATGGAATGACTACAAAAATAACCTAAAGCACAAACAGAAAAATTTCACCATTGAGAAAATTGTGACCCACATCCTAATTGAAGATTCCAACAAAAAAGAATCTGCCAAAGCTAGGATGACAGCTCTTAAAGCAAACTTAGTGCAAAGCAACAACAACAACCGCAAAAGTATGAGAATAAGTCTCAAGGTTGCAAGCCTAAAAATCCTAACCTTAAAAGAAAAAAGGGCTCTTGTTTTGTTTGTGGAAAACCAGGACATCATGCCTCACAGCGCAGGTACAAAGCAGGAAATGACAAAGGAAAAACTAATACTCCTAAGGTTAACTTAGCCAAAGGAGGTGATATTATTGCAGCTATAACTTCTCAAGTAAACATTGTAGCACATGCAAAAGAATAGGTGATAGACTCTGGGGCTACTCGGCACATTTGTGCAAATCGAGAAGCATTTTCCTCTTATACACTTGTAGAGGATGATAGAGAAGAGGTCTACCTTGGAGACTCAAGTACTACCAAAGTCTTGGGTAAGGGTAAAGTTCTCTTGAAACTAACTTCAGGAAAAACTTTAGCCCTTGTTGAGCTACTGCATGTTCCTACTATGAGGGCAAACTTGATCTCTATATCCTTATTAGGAAGAACCGGAGTGAAAGTGTTATTTGAATCTAATAAGATCATAATGACCAAAAATAATGTGTTTGTAGGAAAGGGCTATTGTAACCAAGGACTCTTTGTACTTAATATTTCTGATGTTATCAATGAAAATGCATCTGCTTCTGCTTATATGGTTGAGTCTATTTCTTTATGGCATGCTAGATTAGGACATGTTAATGTCGCGTATATAAAGAAAATGCAGTCACTAGGATTAATATCTGGTTTAGACTCAAATAATATTGACAAGTGTGAAATATGTGTTGAAGCTAAAAGTACTAGAAAGACTTGTTTTCCCGTAAATAGAGAAACTGAATTATTATCTTTAATTCACACTGATTTAGGCGAATTGAAGCAGACTATGACTAGAGGTGGTAAAAGATATTATGTGACCTTTATTGATGACTTTTCTAGATATACTAAGTTGTATTTGCTTAGAAATAAAGATGATGCATTTAATGCTTTTATTTCTTATAAAGTTGAGGTTGAAAATCAACTTAGTAGAAAAATCAAGAGAATTAGATCTGATAAAGGTTGAGAATATTTATCTTTAAATGATTTTTGTGAAAAGAATTGAATAATTCATGAAGTAACTCTGCCTTATTCACCTGAATCAAATGGAGTAGCTGAAACGAAAAATAGAACACTGAAAGAGATGATGAATTCTATGTTAGTTAGTTCTAATGCTCCTGATAATATGTGGGATGAAGCCATATTATCTGCATGTCACTCACAAAATAGAATACCACATAAAAGAACTGGCAAAACTCCGTATGAATTGTGGAAGGGCTATAAACCTAATTTGAAATATTTAAAAGTGTGGGGGTGCCTTGCTAAAGTTCTGTTGCCTGAACCTAAAAAGAAAAAAATAGGTTCTAAAACTGCTAATTGTATGCTTATTGGATATGCTGAACATAGTGTTGCATATAGATTTCTTGTTTTAAAAAGTGATGCGCTTGATTGCAATATTATAATTGAGACAAAGAATACTGAGTTCTTTGAATATATTTATCCACTGTCTAAAAAAGTTTCTCATAAACATGTTGAAACAAATAATAAAATTACCTCTAATGAGGAACTGAGAATGAGCAAAGGCCTAGAAACAAATATTTTTCATATGGAAGTGATTTTCAAGCTTTTCTTGTTGATAATGAACCATCAAATTATTTTGAAGTTATATCTTCTTCTGATGCTAAATATTGGAAAGAGACAATAAAAATTGAAATTGATTCTATTAAGAAAAATAATACATGAATTTTAACTGATTTACCTCCTGGTGCAAAGCCTATTGGCTGTAAATAGATTTTCAAAAGGAAATTTAATCCTGATGGATCTTTAAATAAATATAAAGCTCGGTTAGTAGCAAAAGGATTTTCTCAAAAACAAAATATAGATTATTTTGATACATTTGCATCAGTGACTAGAATTTCTTCTATTCGAGTTTTAATTGCCCTAGCTTCAATCTGTAAGCTTTTTATCCACCAAATGGATGTCAAAACTGCTTTTCTAAATGGTGATTTAGAAGAAGAAATTTATATGGTTCAACCTGAAGGTTGTGTCATTCTTGGACAAGAAAATAAAGTTTGCAAATTAGTTAAATCTCTGTATGGCCTTAAACAAGCTCCTAAGCAGTGGTATGAGAAATTTGAACAAGTCTTACCGAGAGACGATTTTTCTTCAGTTGAGGTGGATAAATGTGTTTATACTAAAGTGGTAGACAATGATTATGTGATAATATGTTTGTATGTTGATGACATGCTTATATTTGGTACAAGTTTAAATATTTTGTAAAATACTAAATCATTTTTGTCTGCTAATTTTGATATAAAAGATCTGGGTGAAGTAAATATGATATTGGGAGTTAAAGTTATAAGGAGTAAAGATGGCATAATGTTGTCACAAGACATTATGTTGAGAGACTTCTTAAGAAATTTGAATATTTTGATGTCACGCTAGTGAGCACTCCTTTTGATACTAACTCTCAGTTGAAAAAGAATCATGGTGACCCAGTTGTTCAGTCTAAATACGCTCAGATATTGGGAGTTTGATGCATTTAATGAATTTTACAAGGCCTAATATAGCATATGCTGTGTGTAGACTGAGTAGATATACTCCTAATCCCAACAACGAGCATTGGTCTGCATTAGCTAGACTAATGAAATATTTGAGAGGAACCATGAATTATGGTATCCTATATAGTGGATTTCCTTCTACTTTAAAAGGGTACAATGATGCAAA
Source organism: Nicotiana paniculata (assembly GCA_005239505.1). Lineage (NCBI taxonomy): Eukaryota > Viridiplantae > Streptophyta > Magnoliopsida > Solanales > Solanaceae > Nicotiana > Nicotiana paniculata. Next base: position 15,081 of record ML344572.1, on the reverse strand, counting down.
CTGGATCTCTGATTCATATGAAACAAAATCCACTAGTGGTTATGTGTTCACCCTTAGTGGAGGTGCAATATCGTGAAAATCAGCTAAACAGACGATCATTGCTAGATCGACTATGGAATCAGAGTTTGTAGATCTGGAGTTAGCTGGTTCTGAGGCTGAGTGGCTAAGAAACTTCTTAGCTAATATCCCTTTGATAAAGGATGTATTGCCTCCTGTGTCGATACACAGTGATTGCCAAGCGGCAATTATAGCAAAGAATAAATCTTATAATTGTAAAAGTGGACACATGAAATTGAGACATGATGTCATAAAACAGTTGTTGTGAGATGGAATAATTTCCATTGATTATGTGAAGTCAGAGATAAATTTGGTCGATCCTCTGATTAAACCCGTGGGAAGAAAATTAATTCTTCAAATCTCAAAAGAGATGGGGTTAAGGCCGACATGTTATCAATAGAGATGGTAACCCAACCTATGTGATTGGAGATCCCATGAAGTAGGTTCATATGGGTAATAACAAGTCGATATTGACACTGATGCACTAAAGAGAGTGCTTGACTGCTACTAAATTGAGAGGCTGGTTTATAACCCTTAATGAAATTCATAGTCCTTATGGATGGTGTATTTAAAAGCAGTATACACTTGATGAGTTCACCTATATGAGAGTGGAGTGGGCCGCTCCTATGAGATTTTGGCCTAGTTCCTAAAGCTCTCATGAATAACCAGGCACGCGCATGGCCTATTGGGCGCAAAACCGCGTTGAACAACAAAATTACCGGGGGTCGAAATGTGATTGATAAAATCTCTGACTTACAATAAGAGTTATTGGTTCATAGAAATATTATATTTCACCAGTAATTATGTAAATTAAGTTTTATCAGTCTAAGCTTGGTTCATAGTCCGAAAGACACCAAACCTATTGCATTTGGACCATACAAATCTAACAAGTCTTACTCCATTCTGTTATAAACCTTTGAAATAGTGGGGGAGTGTGGCAGTATTTCAAAGTCCTTTGGAAAAATGGCACACTTCGTCCATGTGTCCTTCAAAGAACAAAAGGTGGCAATTGTTTGGCATGTGCTGGAAAGACATGCAAGATTGTAACATATAATATTGATAAATGGCAAAAAAAAATTCCTATAAAAAGAGACCTTTCTTCAGCCAAATTAAGAAGCAATAACATCATTTCCTCCATTTCCTTCAAGCCTCTCTTCTTCCTTTGTTGTCCAATATTAGTTATTAGTTGTTTCCTTTCTTATTTGTTTTTTTCTACTAGCTAGCTGAGTTTGTAACTTAATATTTTGCTGATTCATGTATCCTCCCTAATAGAGGTAGGCTTGTTTAATTCTGGAGAGGCATTTCACACTGCTGAAATAATTTCTTAGGACAGTGCCTAGCACGACTCAAGTCAATCCGTGTATCCGCTTACAAATAATTATTGCAATATTATTATTAAAATTCTTGCTACCAATTCCCTATACCTTGCATCGTGAACTTCTTATCCCATGATATAGGAATCTATTTCACTTCTTGCACTCCAAAAATGCAATGAATGTTACATTTGTATTTGGATTTGTGATCTTTAAGTATTTTTAAATCACCTTTGTCATAATATCAGAAGTTTCTCTTATATATCTCAAAAAGATTTAACACTTCATATATACTTAACTCCCTGGCCATAGATTTTGATTTCATTTTTCAAAAAAATAAATAAATTTGAAAACAGTATTTGTTTTTGAAATATGGTGATGTTTGAAGAAAAAAAAAGATTTCAAAAATTTTCAAGTTCCAAAAACTGAAATTTTTTGTTCTCCGGTCATAAAACTTTAATTTTTTTTTTAAATAAAATGCATGTCCAAACACAACTTGAATTTTAAAAAAATTATTTTTTTAAATTTCAATCAAATTTATGTCCAGTTTAATATGTGACGGTAAGATTGATCTTTTAAGGATTTGGACAAGAAGTTAATTCATTCAGATGTTTCAACTTGCCACTAGACTCGGGGAGTTCCACTTGAAAATTATGCAAAGTTAGATGTCAATGTCACATACTAAAAGGAATTGGAGCTAGGTGGTATATAAAATAATGGGGTTGTATTATATCTAAAATATCTTAGCCGGTGGTTTTGCACTGGAAACAATTGCCTTTGCTTCTTTTATACGTTCCTCTAACGAGTAACTAGGTGGTACACCGACGTCAGGCCAGTGGATTCATGATAGATTAAATACTACTACCAAACTCTAAGGCGGTGGCCAGTGAGTGTGACACACGGAATTGAACGCGATCTAAATTCTAAAGTCCCAATTCCTTTTATGGTGGTTTGTACTTTGTGGACTAGCAGTGACGGACCTAGGATTTTGTGCAAGCGAGTTCAATCTTAGAAGTATAAAATTTTAGACGTAAAATAGTGGTTGTCAAGTGAGTTCAAATAAAATATTTATACAAAATTTATATTATTTTAATCGGAATTTATACATATACACAATATTATTTTTTAGTAAAGCGGGTTCAGTTGAACCCGCTTCTCACCACGTGCGTCCGCCACCGTAGACTAGTAGTTACTCCTTTTATCGCAATTTACGTAACTCGAATTTCTAAAAATTTTAAGGGTTTGGAGATAAAATTTATATATTTAAAAATTATTATAAGTCAAACTAATTTAAATTTAAAATATCTAAAAAGCATATGAAAAAATTACAGTCAAAGAAAAAGCTCATTTGACTCTCGAAATTCAAATCCCGCCTCATAATTGGAACAAAGGGAGTAGTTGTTTAGTTCCGGGAACAAAATGAATCGAATTTTTCAACATTGTTTTTTACAACTGGAGAGGTTCTCAAATCATTAATATTCCAGCCCATTTCCTAAAAAACTTAGGAAGATATATATGTTTTATGTTTGGCTGTTTGTTGAGGTCAAACATAAAACATACTACTTTATATAAGTTGATGTCACGTATAAGAAAAGATCAAACTCCAACCTCTATTCATTATTAAATTCAAATTGAACGTACTTTGATTGCTTAATATTAGTTTAAGGTAAACTTGGATGATTTATTATCCTTGGATCCCCTGCTGACATGCTTTGTTTTGATTCAGAGAGTTTCTTCTTTCTTAGAAGAAAAAATCCAATGTTCAAAAGGGCCAAGTTGAAACACAACGTGGTAGATCTAAATTTCATCTCAGTCGTTCCCATTGTTTGTACTGATAGATAATCACGGCAATACTTTTGACCTACCTCTATTTCTATATCTCATACTCAAAGAAATTTCTAGATTTAGCTGTATAGAATATAGTTGGATATACGCAAATAGAGAGAAGAGCGGCTAACTTGACTATTTGACTTGTCATTCAAACACAAGTTGAAGAGGTATCGTCCTATCCCTATTAATGTAATTTCTATTATTAATGGATAAATTAAATCTTTTTGAAAATAAAACTCTTTTATCACGAGAGAGAAGGGAGTGCTACCTTAGCAACATAGGCGGATTCAGAATTTCAAGATGATGGCTGCATTATTTGTGAAGATGCGAATTTAGAATTCATATTTGACGAGTTTAACTTTAATATCTATCATGTACTCACTACACTTTGGAATTATACGTTCAAAATTATATTTTTTTTAAAATTTTAATAGTAATTTTCACGTATATATCTATACTCTATACCGAAAACAAGACCGTCCGGAGTGGAATTTGAACCACCAATTTCATTCATAGAGGTGCACCCAATAATTATTGTCTCATAGGGATTTTTAAGCATAAGTTCACACATATATAATCAAATAATTCGTAAAAAATATAATATTATTATACGCCCAGCATAGCAAGAGAGATAAAGACAAGGGAGCAGAATATAATTGATCAAGTAGCATGCAAGTTTGTGAAGGTTACGTTGGTGGGTGGCTTCACCAAACCTTTCCTACTTATTGGTCCTACCATTCTAGGTACTCTCATGCATTATTAATTCAAATTTCATGTGGCAAATTTCCGTTTCTTTTTAGTTTGAAAACGAAAGAAAGCTAGAGAAAGAACTCTCGTTTTCTTGGTGACAAAAATATATAATAAATGTTTCCTTATATTTGTGATTTTTACTAAGAGCCCTAATTGAAATCTTTCTAATTAATAAAGATATATCTTTTTTAAGGCAATAAAATATTTTATACAATATTCAATTCAGTAAATCTAGAAAAATATTACGAATGTGAACACACTTCTAACTTTGATCGATTCATTAATAGACTTTCAATACGCTTTCCAAATTCTAAGCTTTTATTCAAAAATATAAACTATGATGATCTTGGATCGGAAGCATAACATCTTATGCGACTTAAATGGAAAAAATATAGATCAATATTAAATACTTAACCAAACTACACATGTTCTAGGATTTATTAACTTTCATCCATGTCCGCATATACATTGTAATAAACTTTTATAGGATTTGAAAGCGCCAATACACCAAAATATTTTTATCCACACATTTATTAGTTACAAGTGAAATTATCTAGTTCTTCATCTCTGTTATAAAATAACGATCGTAAAGTAAATAAACTAAAGACAAGTATAGAGACAAACTGATATATTATTGAACTTTCAAACAGATGTACATAATGAACTGAAATCTCCTCTATTTATAGAAGAAAGGAAGCTGTTGTATAAGCTGTTGTGTAAGCTGCTTGTAAGTTGCTTGTAAGTTGCTACTGTACCAGATGTAGAGAATCTTCTTCCAGGGGTAATGTTTATCCATAACGGAGTACCAAAATGATAAGCTTCTTCAGGAAGCTTATTTACAACAGAGTACTAAATGAACATCCATTTATAACACTCCCCCTTGGATGTTCATTAAAAGATAATGTGCCTCATTAAAACCTTACTAGGAAAAACCCCGTGGGAAAAAAGTTCTAGTGAAGTAAAAAGAATACACATATTTAGTAATATGCATTGCTAGGTGCCTCATTAAAAATCTTATAAGGAAAACCCTGTGGGAAAAAATCTTAGTAAGGAAAAAAGAGTGCATCGCATATTTTACTCCCCATGATGAAAACCTTGTTTCAAATATTTGAGTCTCCGCATTCCAATCTTGTATGCCATCTTCTCAAAAGTTGAAGTTGGCAAAGATTTAGTGAATAAATCTGCCGGATTGTCACTTGAACGGATTTGTTGCACATCAATGTCACCATTTTTCTGAAGATAGTGTGTGTAGAATAATTTGGTGAAATGTGCTTCGTTCGATCACCTTTTATAAATCCTCCTTTCAATTGGGCTATGCATGTAGCATTGTCTTCGTATAAAATTGTGGGTCTTTTCTCACATTCCAAACCACATTTTTCTCGAATAAAATAAATTATTGATCTCAACCATACGCATTCCCTACTTGCTTCATGAATAGATATTATCTCAGCATGATTTGAAGAAATAGCAACAATAGATTGCTTTGTGGAGCGACATGATATGACAGTACCTCCATAAGTAAATACATACCCGGTTTGAGATCGAGCTTTATGGAGATCAGATAAATAACTTGCATCTGCATAACCAACAAGATCTGCACTATCTTTGTTAGCATAAAATAAACCCATATCAAGAGTTTCCTTTAAATATCACAATATATGCTTAATCCCGTTCCAATGTCTTTGTGTAGGAGAAGAACTATATCTTGCTAGTAAATTTAACAGAAAATGCTATGTCAGGCCTTGTAGCATTAGCAAGATACATGAATGCACCAATTGCACTGAGATATGGTACTTCGGGACCAAGGAGTTCCTCATTCTCTTCTGGAGGTCGGAACAAATCCTTATTCACTTCAAGTGATCGAACAACCATTGGTGTACTCAATGGGTGCGCTTTGTCCATGTAAAAGCATTTTAAGATCCTTTCTGTATAGGCAGATTGATGGATAAAGATCCCGTCTGCTAAATGCTCAATTTTCAGACCAAGACAAAGTTTATTCTTTCCAAGATCTTTCATCTCAAATTCTTTCTTAAGATATTCAATTGCCTTTTGGAGCTCTTCTGGAGTTCCAACAAGATTTATGTCATCAACATAAATAGCAAGTATAACAAATTCTGATGCCATTTTCTTTATAAAAATACATGGACAAATAACATCATTTATGTAACCTTCTTTCAGCAAATATTCACTAAGGCGATTATACCACATGCGCCCAGATTGCTTTAAACCGTACAAAGATCTTTGTAATCTGATTGAATATATTTTCCGAGATTTTAAATTTGCTTCGGCATTTTATATCCTTCAGGGATTTTCATGTAAATTTCATTATCAAGTGACCCGTATAGATAAGTTGTAACCACATCCATTAGATGTATTTCAAGTCTTTTACGTAAGGCTAAACTGATGAGATATCGAAATGTTATGGCATCCATAACGGGTGAATATGTTTCTTCATAATCGACTCCAGGTCGTTGTGAGAATCCTTGTGCGACAAGGCAAGCCTTGTATCTTTCAACTTCATTTTTATCATTTCTTTTCCACACAAAAACCCATTTATGACCAACTGGCTTTATACCAGCAGGTGTTTGGACTACTGGTCCAAAGACCTCTCTTTTAGCAAGGGACTTCAATTCCGATTGAATTGCCTCTTGCCATTTTGGCCAATCAGATCGTTGTCGACATTCTTCGACAGATCGGGGTTCAAGATCCTCACTATCTTGCATAATGTTTAGTGCAACATTATATTTAAAAATATTATCCACCACTATTTCAGATCGATTTAAATTAATCCCATCACCAGTAGAACTTATTAAAAGTTCCTCACTCACCTGAGACTCGAGTTCATTGATTGAATCTCAGAACTAATCAGATCTTGAGTCTCTTCAGGAGATCCCTTCATAGTATTATTTTGATCATTTGTCGATTTCCTTTTCTAGGATTTCGATCCTTAGAACCCAGAGGCCTACCACGCTTCAGGCGTGTTTTGGGTTTACTAGCTATCATGTTAGTAGGTGGTCCTGCTGAGACATCAATTCGGATAGGCATATTCTCTGCAGGGATATGTGATTTAGTAATCCTTTTCAAATCTATAAATGCATCTGGCATTTGATTTGCTATATTCTATAAATGGATGATCTTCTGGACCTCCTGATTACATATAGGGGTGTGTGGATCAAAATGAGATAATGATGAAAATTTCCACACAATTTCTTTTGATTTCCTTTTTATTTCCCCCTAATTGTGGGAAATTTGTTTCATTAAATCGATAATCTGTAAATCGAGCAGTAAATAAATCTCCTGCCAATGGTTCAAGATTGCGAATAATAGAGGGTGATTGAAACCCAATATATATTCCTAACCTTCTCTATGGGCCCATCTTACTACGCTGTGGTGGTGCTACTGGCACATATACAAAGCATCCAAAAATTCGTAGATGGGCAATATTTGGTTCATGACCAAAAACTAATTGTGATGGAGAATATTTATTATAATGTGTTGGTCTGAGACGAATAAGTGATGTTGCATGCAAAGTAGCATGTCCCCAAAAAATAGTGGGCAATTTTGTTTTCATAAGTAGTGGTCTTGCTATCAATTGCAGGCGTTTAATAAATGACTCTGCAAGACCATTTTGAGTATGAACATAAGCTACATGATGTTCAACTTTTATCCCAATTGATAGAGAATAATCATCAACAGATTGAGATGAGAATTCTCCAGCATTATCAAGGCGAATAGTCTTTATAGGATAATCTGGGAATTGTGCCCTTAATCGAATTATTTGGGCTAATAGCTTTACAAACTCCAGGTTGCGAGTTGATAGTAGGCACACATGAGACCATCTTGAAGATGCATCTATTAGGACCATAAAATATCTAAACAACCCACTTGGTGGGTGAATAGGTCCACATATATCCCCATGTATACGCTCTAAATAGGCAGGGGATTCCATGCTAACCTTCATTGGTGATGGTCTAGTTATCATTTTGCCTTTATAACAAGCATCACAAGAAAATTCATCATTTGTAAGAATCTTCAGGTTCTTTAGTGGATGTCCACTTGTATTTTCAATAATTCGTCTCATCATTATTGATCCAGGATGGCCCAAACGGCCATGCCAAAGCTCAAAATTTTTAAATCAGTAAACTTCTGGTTTACGATAGAGTGTGCTTCAAATGCACTGTTCTTTGAATAGTATAAGCCAGAAGATAAAGTTGGTAACTTTTCTACAATGCATTTCTGGCCAGAAATATTCTTTGTAATACAAAGATATTCCTCGTTCATTTCATCTATTGTCTCAACATGATACCCATTTCGGCGGATATCTATAAAACTCAACAAGTTTCTTCGGGACTTGGAGGAGAATAATGCATTGTTTATAATAAGTTTTGTTCCCTTAGACAGAAATACAAAATTGCTCTTCCGTAGCCTTCAATCAAACTTATATTACCAGAAATTGTAGAAACATTTGTTTTTTCCTTATGCAAATAAGAAAAGTATTTCTCATCTTTGAATATGGCATGAGTTGTTCCACTATCAATTACACAAATATCTTCATGATTGGTCTTTGATCCAAACATAATTTGAGGATTATCCATATTCTTCAAAATGACATAAACAAAATATATTATAATAAACGTTATTATCAAAACGTAACTTCTATTACATAACCATACTATCTACTACAAACAACAAAAATTAAAATATTTACATTTCTACAGATTCATCAGCGATTACATGACTTGTTTCTCCTTCTGGGAGTGCAAAGTAATCGGCTACATCCAAATGTATGAAGTCCAAATTATCTTCAAAAATAAAATTTGCTTCAGCATTTTTGTCTGTCTTCTTCAGGGAGGCTTGATAAAGCTCAACCAGGTGCTTTGGCGTACGACATGTACGTGACCAGTGTCCTTTCCCCCNATGATTAGATTTTCTTCCCCGACCACGGCCATGACCACGACTGGGGCCACGACCTCTTCCATGCTTAGCTTGGTGGAAGTTCGTCTCATTCACTTCAGGGAATGGACAAGAACCAGTTGGTCGGCTTTCATGGTTTTTCATTAATAACCCATTATGTTGCTCGGCTAAAAGAAAATGTGAGATAAGTTCAGAATACTTTTCGAATCCCATCTCTCGATATTGCTGCTGCAGGAGCATATTCGAAGCATGAAAAATGGTGAAAGTTTTCTCCAACATATCATGATCAGTAATATTATCACCACATAATTTCAATTGGGAAATAATCCTGAACATAGCAGAATTATACTCACTGATAGATTTAAAATCTTGTAGCCTTAAATGAGTCCAGTCATAACGTGCCTGTGGAAGAACGACCATCTTCAGGTGGTCATATCTATCTTTCAAATTATTCCACAGTATGACCGGATCTTTAACAGTGAGATATTCCATTTTCAAGCCTTCATCAAGGTGATGGCGTAGGAATATCATGGCTTTGGCACGGTCTTGGTTTGATGCTTGATTTTTGTCCTTTTCAGCATCAAGCACCCAAGACATGTAGCTTTGGCCCGATATATCCAGGGCTACAAATTCAAGTTTAGAAAGATTTGACATTATTTAGAAAAAGAAAGTTCGTACCTTTGATACTTTCAAAGTACTTGCTCGAGATGGCAGAGTCTCGTGCTGATAACGTGTTATAAAATAACGACTGTAAAGTAAATAAACTAAAGTCAAGTGTAGAGAGAAACTGATATATTATTGAACTTTCAAACTGATGTACATAATGAACTGAAATCTCCTCTATTTATAGAAGAAAGGAAGTTGTTGTATAAGCTGCTACTGTAAGCTGTTGTGTAAGCTGTTTGTAAGTTGCTTGTAAGCTGCTACTGTATCAGATGTAGATAATCTTCTTCCAGGGGTAATGTTTATCCATAACGGAGTATCAAAATAATAAGCTTCTTCAGGAGTCTTATTTCTAATAGAGTACTAAATAGATAACATATTTACGACAGTGTCCTATATGAATAAGCTTCTTCAGAAAACTTATTTACAACGGAGTACTAAATGAACAACAATCTCTCAATATAATTGGGATTCTTTCCCTCCTTGCTTATTAGTCAAGGTACCATCTTCAAGTATAAGACAAGTAAATTCACTGTAGAGATTTTCTTATACCATGAACAATTCGTCTTTTTCATTAATAACAACAATTACAGCAGTAATCAAGATCAGATTAATATTTAATAATTAATAATTATCCTAGCTTCTTTTTTCCAGGCTACAAAAAGCCCGAAACCAACAACCCCAGCCCGGTCCATGGCCCACATAAGGTGGTTGGTAAATACAAGACAATTGTAGTACTGTAGTAGTAGCACTCCATATCTTCACCACTAATTAATTTTGTTTTCCACTAATAAAATTGGATAATAGTATAATCATGTGGATATATTACCCTTCTCACCCACCCCCACATTTCCTAGCCGTTAGATCAGTACCCCACACTTGATCAACGGGTAAAACCCAACCACCTTAATTAGCCAGAAGGCCAGAAGGACGGCACGTGAGCAATGGATGTTAAGACCAAAGGTCTATAAATAAGACACCAAAGTCTAAGGTTAAGACTCGCAAGCAGTTGGCGAACTAAAAATACAAAGAGGTTTTTCTCTCAAGGGGTAAAAGTTTGTGAGAACCTCTTTTCTCTGTTGTGTTCGCTGTTGGGTTTCTTCTTCTCCTCTTTCAATTGAGGTATTTTTTCAATTTCGCTAGTTGAATAACTAGTCTTTTTGTGTTTTTCATGGGTCTCTGTTGTTTTCTTACTGGGATTAATGACAGATCTGGGTGTTTTGTGCTTAATTCTTTGGGTTTGGCTCATAATAGGGTGGTTCATGTGGGGTTTTGAATTAATGAAATTTTGTGTTTGGTTCTGGTCTGCTTAAGGGTGATTATGTTTGGAACTTGGGTGTTAGGAACAGGGATGGGAAGGAAATGTTTTTTGAATATGGAAATGAACTAAATTTCCTGTTTCAATTTGGGAATAATTCGTCTTTGTTCTAAAAAAAATTCTTTCTTTAAACTGAAAGTTTGATTGTCTCAAACTCTATTCAAGTTTGGTGTTGTAAATCCGTTTTCTCTGTTTTTGATTATCTTCTTTCTTCTTTGTTGTATGATTTGATTATCTTTTTTTTTGTTAACAAACTTAACTAGAAATTAGAAGTAGTTGATTGATCTGATAAAGACCTTGTCTTGCAAGAGTACCAGCTAGATTTGTGCAAATATGGTGCCAACTTTAGAGCTGAAGTCTAATGCTTTTGAAAAGTTGATCATTATCGAAATAAATGGTCCAGCTTGATATTTTACAGACAAAAGGAGGATTCTTTGGTCATTTGCTTTAATTTTGTCAGGATTGGGCAAATCACTTTAGGTGATACTATATGACAGGAATAACTCTTTATTGGAGAATGTTTTGCGTAGAATCTCCCTGGTGTTGCATTATCTGTTAGTGATTCTTGTTCTTAGGAATATGGATTTTTAGCAAGTTGGAGAATATTTGCACTGATACTTTCCGTGTAGCATCAGTTTCTCAGCGTTTACTGTTTGTTATGTGAAGAATTTGCACTTATACTCTGTATTAAGTATGTTTCAGCTTTCATTTCTTTTTGTTTTGGCAATTGTAGCTTCTATTTTTCTCTTTATTTATTGTGGCTTCTTTTATTTACTTGGAACTTATGTGGAGTAATTGATTTTGTCTTCATACAGAATGGAAACTTTCCTGTTTACCTCCGAGTCTGTGAACGAGGGTCACCCAGACAAGCTTTGTGATCAGATCTCTGATGCAGTTCTTGATGCCTGCCTTGAGCAAGATCCTGAGAGCAAGGTTGCCTGTGAAACTTGCAGCAAGACCAACTTGGTCATGGTCTTTGGTGAGATCACAACCAAGGCTAATGTAGACTATGAGAAGATTGTGCGTGACACATGCCGTAAAATTGGATTTGTTTCCGATGATGTTGGTCTTGATGCCGACAACTGCAAGGTCCTTGTATACATTGAACAGCAAAGTCCTGATATCGCTCAAGGTGTCCACGGACATCTGACGAAACGCCCTGAGGAGATTGGTGCTGGTGACCAGGGACACATGTTCGGGTATGCCACAGATGAGACCCCTGAATTGATGCCTCTCAGCCATGTGCTCGCAACTAAACTTGGTGCCCGCCTCACTGAAGTCCGCAAGAATGGTACCTGCCCCTGGTTGAGGCCTGATGGCAAGACCCAAGTTACTGTTGAGTACTATAATGACAATGGTGCCATGGTTCCAGTTAGGGTCCACACTGTTCTCATCTCCACTCAACACGATGAGACTGTTACTAATGATGAGATTGCCCGTGACCTTAAGGAGCATGTTATCAAGCCAGTAATCCCAGAGAAGTACCTTGACGAGAAGACAATCTTCCACCTTAATCCATCTGGCCGATTCGTTATTGGTGGACCTCATGGTGATGCTGGTCTCACTGGTCGTAAAATCATCATTGACACCTATGGTGGTTGGGGTGCCCATGGTGGTGGTGCTTTCTCAGGCAAAGACCCAACCAAGGTTGACAGGAGTGGTGCATACATCGTAAGGCAGGCTGCCAAGAGTATTGTCGCTAGTGGGCTTGCTCGCAGATGCATCGTGCAGGTTTCTTATGCCATCGGTGTGCCTGAGCCATTGTCCGTATTTGTTGACACCTATGGCACTGGAAAGATCCCCGACAAGGAAATCCTGAAGATAGTTAAGGAGAACTTCGACTTCAGGCCTGGAATGATTTCCATTAACTTGGATTTAAAGAGAGGTGGCAATGGAAGATTCTTGAAAACTGCTGCCTATGGTCACTTTGGGCGTGATGACTCCGATTTCACATGGGAAGTTGTCAAGCCCCTCAAGTGGGAAAAGCCCCAAGACTAAGTTTCTGCAGGGTAGTGTTGCCTATGTTTTTGTTCTTTGATGTTTGCTTGTGGCTCTAGAATCCCCCCGTGTTTGCTCGTCTTTCTAATTCTCTTTTTACCCTTGTTTATTTTTTTGATTGTCCTGTTCCTAATATGTTGGATATCTTGAGCCTTATAAGAGAAAAGACGCACTATTATACATAAAAATTAGCGCATTTATTCCCTGGTGTTCTGCAGAAAATATATTGAAAAAACATGGTTCCCTCGAGCGTGTTAGGCCATGTGTTCTGGTTCAGTTCTACTTTTAAAGTTTAAACTTTCGATGCTCGTCTCATCTTTAGTACGGAATACTTGATTAGTGAATGAAAATTCCCTTAAAATGTCGATGTTTAAAGGGTAATTTCCTTTCTAGTCGCTTGATATTTGAACAAGGTTGGATTAGTATCCATCTGTTTCTTTTGCGTGTTATATTTAAAATACGTCAACTTTTCATGTATATAGCTACTTTTACAGTCGTTAGCCAAAGTGGACTGTTATCTACCAACAAAATCTTCACAAATTGAAGCACATTTCAAGATTCAAAGAGACGGAAGCACATGACTTCCGCTGTATTTCCACTTTAATCTCGCTTAAAAAATTGGGCTTTGACAAAAACCAATTCACTGCAACTACACTTTTGGTCAGAATGATTAGATGAGGCTCAGTCAAGCAAACATTTTTCAAGATTTTAATTAGAATTTACTACTATACGATATTTGGTCCAAGTTATTGAAACTGTAATTCAGGATCAGAAGGCAATGGTTTAGCTAAGGTATTTTCTCCTTTTGGCTTTTGTTTCATTTGAACGTTACGTATTAAATTGCGATAAATTTGATGGTGATTGTAGTCTCTTTTAAGGGTAAAAATAGTACGAACTAGCCAGTTTTCGGACTAATCATTCAAAAATAGCTAACGTTTACCAAGTCATTGAAAAATAGCCACTAGACCGGTCCAGCATAATATACTGGAGTTTGGTGCACCTGTATACTGGAACTCTATTATATTATGCTGGAGTTCCAACATAAGTGTACTGGAACTCCAGTATAATATATTGGAGTTCCAGTATACTTATGCTGGAACTCGAGCATATTATACTGGAGTATTTTCCGAATTTTGAACAGTGTTTTCGTTCAGATTTATCTTTAAATGAAAAGTTGCTAAGTTTTGATTACTTTTAAAAGTGTGGCTATTTTTGAATGACCACTTGTAAATCTGGCTATTTTCGAATGATCCCTTAATTCCTATTCTACTCCAAGTGTTTTTGCCTGTATAAATATCACGATTGCGAGTGCATGTATCCATCGACCAAAACAAGCAATTAATCACAGTGAAGGTTTTGGAATAAATCTTGTATAATATCAAATTTAAGACAGAATTATAATGTTTTTGATAGTAGGCTATATAGACGTTATTTACACTATTAATGAATCATACTTTAGTGTTGTTTTAAGTGCAAAAGTGACAACAAAATGCTCTAAATAGTGTTTTTATGCTTTGCAGGAAATAATCCATGTTCAGAAGATACTTTGGAGCGTTTTGGAGTCAGCGCGGGAGTATAAGGCCAATCAAGAAGAACCTGAGTGAAAAGAAGCAAGAAAAAGGCGAAGAGGGCTGGAGTGGAGCCCACATCGACCGCGGTTGACCGCGGCTGGAACGCGGTGGGCAAAACAATGCGAGGCAGAACTCATGCAAACCACCGCGGTCGCGCCGCATTCTGCCGCGGTCGATCCGGAAAGAGCCCAACAATTGCAGGGATTTAAGTGCAAAAAAAAGGGGAGAAATTAGCCTAACCCTATTTAAACCCTATAAACTCGTCCAAGAAAGTTTAGGCTTGTTTTTAGACTAACTTTGGAGGCAAGAACAAGTGTGAGAAGACCAGGCTACAATTAGAGTTTTTCTATTCTCCATCTTTTGTCATTATTTTGGGAATTATGAATTATTTTATGCTTTCTTTGTGTTTTAGTATGAGTAGCTAAAAAATCAGTCTAGGGTTGATGGAATCAATTGTTAGATGAAGTTTTGATTCAATATTGTTATAATTGATCCGGGTTTAATCTAAGATTGTTCAACTATGCTTTGTATGGTGATTAATCGTGTCTAATTGCTTGGTGTTGCTTGAGAAAGAATACCAGGTTAGATTGTTGTTGGATAACATCATATTTGGGTAATTTAAGAGATTCATTACTTGAATTTAAAAGTGGGGTTAGAGATAACGAAA